>JAIUCT010000101.1:336644-352645 GCA_021307375.1 Tetraneura akinire
CTGAGGCGACATAAAATGACGACTCGGGTATAAATGCAACTGTTACAGTAGATTCAGACTAAGAAGTTCCAAAGGGTAGGGCGGGCTCATCAGCCTTGGCCAGCAGCCGTCCTAGGTGAAAAAACACCGATGTAAAATCCCCCTGGCAGTAGGACTAAAATGCAGTGAAGGATATCACCCTAAAAACCACAATATGAGCAAAAATAGCAATGTTGTCGTTACTTCTCCAGGGGCTGAAATGCCCCAGAAGCCTGGGTGTCCAGAGATGTACCCAACCGGAACTTGGAAATGGACAGATTGGAAACAATGATACGGAAAAACAAAACGAAGACTCACGTAACCTCAACTCGGATGAGGCAGGCATGGCCTAGAGCTAGAAGTCACCGGGCCGCGTTGACCTAAAAACTAGGTCAGCTGATTCCGGGAGGAGGACAACACCGGTAGCAAAGAGGACGATTCCGGGATTGGAGGTTGCAATCGAGACCCTTGGGGGTCTCATTCAGTTCTCCAAAGAGCGCCGAAACGTCCACAAAGAGATTAAGGAGGGCCTTCTTCCCCTCGTGATAAAGCTCCTCCGGACGTGCGTGCTCAAGATCGAGGGCGGCCCGTAAGCCACCTCAGCAACCACCAGGAAAGGAAAGAGCAAGACCGCAGTGACCAAGGTGGCCTCAACCAACACTGAGGTCCTTCGCGAAGAATCGCCACCAAAGCAGGCACCGACGTCCCCACCCGAAGAGCTGAGCAAGTCCGACAGCGACTACAAAAAAAGAAAAGGAAGAAGAACAAAGGCCACGCGGCACACCAGACGGCAAGCTCTCCCCCGAACACAAACGCTTAACACAACTCCACGGAGTTACCGAAGTGGAGCACCGTCGTGAAGAGGGAAAAGCCAAAACCGGTCGCATAGATGCCCGTGCGGGCCTCCAAGAGCCGGATGGCAGCGGTACCCAAGGCGAAACGCCGCATTCCAAAGACGGCAGCCGTAACCGTTGGGCTCCCTCAAGGTTCGGCCACTACTCTGGCCTCGGTAATGCGGCAAATTACCACCAAGGTTGACCTCAAGGCTTTGGGAATCCGGGTCCTTGACGCCCGCGCGAGCCGAACAGGTGGCGTCACACTCGTGGTGAAGAAGGATGAAGACGCGGCGGTACTGGCTGAAAAGCTGAGCTCGGTGATTGGCCCCCAGGCGACAGTAAACACACCGGTCATCAATACCCGCATCCTCTTGCTTGACGTTCCAGACTGGATCGACGCCAAGGACATTCAGGCCGCACAGTCAGAAGCAGGCGCGACAACCGAGGACTCCAGTCCGTTAGACGTCACCATTATGCCCTCCGGAGATAGGAGAGGCAACAACATGGCTAGATTCGCACTTCCAGTGACGGCACCAGTCACGATCGCAGAAAAATTGCGACTCCAGATCGGATGGTCACGCTGCCGGGTCAAACTGCTCGGAAGGCGCCCGTTCACATGTTTTCGATGTCAAGAACCAGGACATCGCGCAGCCGACTGCAAGGCTCCTCCCATGGAGAGAAAATGCTTCCGGTGCCAGAAGGAAGGGCACTTAGCAAAAGACAGCGACGTCAGGCATCCGGATAGAGTGGAAAAGAAGACACCAGCATCAGAAGAGGTGCGAGAAGTAGTGCCGCCGCTCGAGGCGCTGGCCGAGGACCTATCCTGTGGAACATCTTCTATGATGGACTTATGCGTTTGGATTATCCTGATGGCATCAACATCGTATGCTTTCCTGACGATGCGGCAATCGTGGCTAGTGGGTACACCACAATGCTCCTGGAGAGAGCCATGAACGACTCTCTCCAGATGGTGGATGCTTGGATGGCAAGGCATGGTTTGGCACGCTAAGTTATAGGTTATATATATATTTACATATATAGTTATATATATATATATAAATATATATATGTAGAGGTAATATATATAGTTTAGCTAGGTTATAGACACGCTAAGAAAAACTGTCAAAGAGAATAGACAAAAAGTGGGCGTATTAACAATGGTTATTAAAAATGCTTTTAATTCTGCACCATAGAATGCCATCCTGGAGGCAATACACAAGAAAGAAATCCCAGGCTACCACCAACTTATGCTATGTAGCTACCTAGAAAACAGACATTTTATCTATAGCCATGAAGGAGTAGAAGAAAAGATCGACGTCACCTGCGGAGTCCCACAGGGATCCGTTCTTGGTCCAACCCTGTGGAACGTTCTTTACGATAGTCTCTTGCGCACTCGTCTACCAGTTGGTGTGGAGTTTTTAGCCTTCGCGGACTACGTGGCTTTGGTCGCTAAAGCCATTGACTCATTTAGACTGGCACAGCTGCTCACAATTTCAGAAAAAAAGTCCACCATTAGCTTACGCAAACAGGCCTATCCCTGGCGGTACAGAAATGCGAGGCCATATTATTACCAACACAAGAACACACAACAATATAAAAGTTTTTATCGACGGAAATCGGGTGACCACAAGCAGCTGTATAAAGAATCTAGGGATTCAAATTAATAGCCGGTGGAACTTTAAAGAGCACGCCAGGATCACGGCGGCCAAAGCCAGGAAAACGGTAATGAGACTGTCGAGGATTTTACCAAATGTCAGCGCCGCGAAACTGACCAAAAGGAAATTATTAAGCAATGTCGCACACTCAATACCCTAAGACTGGAGCGAACTGTTCAAGGTCCAGAGACGGATGCTACTCAGGCTTGCCTCAGCATACTGCACAGTGTCATAGGACGCTAGGGACAGGAAACGCATTATCGACGAACGGAAAAAACAAGGAACTCCACCAGCTAGGGAAGACATCAATGTAATATGGCAAGAAAGGTGGGATACGTCGACTAAGTGGAGGTGGACTCACCGCCTTATTCAAAGACATCGGCAGATGGATAAACCGAAAACAACGGCGAAACAAACTTTCACGTTAAACAGGTGCTATCGGGCCACGGCTGCTTCCCCGCTTATCTGCACAGGTTCGGGAAGCTAGATACATCCGTGTGCTGGTTTTGTGGAAATGCGTCAGACGACGCATACCACACACTCTTCGAGTGTGGTGCATGGGAGACAAGAAGGTCAAGAGTGAGGACACTGCTTGGGACCAACATCACTCCAGAAAATATGACATCGCTCATGACAAGGGCAAGTAATGAGTGACTTTATCACCCAAGTGATGAAAAAGAAAGAGGAAGAAGAAAGCCTGGATCCCCAATCATCTAGAACGCACGCTTGTTAAGCTAACTATTGTAGGTCGAAGGCCAAAAGTCAGGGCGGTTAGAGGACCCCATTACATGTATTTTTCATAGTTTCAATTTTGTGTTATATTCTCTAGTTTTATTCACAATAAATGATGGAGGCTGAGAGGAGAAATGACTTACGTCAGTGCCACCCTCAGTTTTCGATTTTCTATGAAAAATAAAAAAAAAAAAGGTTGGGTTGTTGGGTTAGGTTCCCGGTCTCCTTTGGGCCGGCATGAACATGCCACCGGGAGCGTCCCCAGGATGCGGATAGGTATGACGGCCATGCATAAACTGGTCGCGGATAAGCTCACCACCGGGGGACCGTTCAACCGCCGGTGTCCCGGAAAATCAGGCAAAGGGAATGGAAAACAGACAGGCGGCGCGATGTTGGCGTCGCCGGTGGCGGCCAAGCCAAAATTCCGATGAAATATGATGAGTTCTAACAATGGCAAATAGGTTAATTCTTCAGGGGTTCGGAAATCGGAGGATCGATCCCAAGACCTCTGGCGTTCCTGCACAGGCGTCGTAGGGCCCACGAGTGTCTAGCTATGTTCCCCAAAAAAACACTGAAACTGGACAGACTAGAGATTTTAATACGGTAATAACTTATCAACAACCTGCAGGTACTGATACGGCGATAAGCACCGATGATGGAGTAAGCACTCTCCAACCAAAATTGTGGGCGTCAGCACTCAAACCGGAGTTACCTGAAGATAGCAAGCTCAAGAAAGCATTGAAGGTCCAAGAGGATATTATCTTCTCCCTATTAAATAAAATGGATTGTCTGAAGGCAGTGAGTACGCAGACCAAATCACGTCAGGTTAAAGCTGCTATAGAGGAGGCCATTGAATGCTCTCATGAGTTGGACGCAAATTGAATTACGGTGCCCAAAGTCTGTCAAGATGTAGAGAAAGCGATGAGATCACTTATGGAGGCAAAGGCGATTGAAACACAAACCACACCTTGTTCGGAGATATTGCCAGTGAGCAAAGCTCCAGCCTCTGGTATAATCGGTTCATCGTACCTGCACCGCCTTAAGTTTACTGGGGCTATCAAGGACCTCCGAGACTTGGTAATTTCACAGGGAGATGAGGTTTGCAAGCTTACTCAGCAGGTTGAAAGCATGCAGTCGAGTCAACTTCGGCAACAACATGTGGATCGACGAGATCAGCAGCATGTAGATACCTACGCTAGTATTCAAAAGCAAGATAAGTGGTCGGAGGTGTTCAGAAGGAAACCTAAGGATAAGGTTTCACCTGTGCGTCCTTCAGCAAGTGGGAACATAGGTACAGGTAGCGGCGCGGTGCAGAAAAGAGATCTTTGCGTTTTGATCACGATGGATGTAAAGAACGCCTTTAACTCGGCGCGGTGGGCTTTATTTGATGAGGAAAATGATGCAATATTTATAAATTTTCATAAATTTTTTTTAATTTTCATAAATTTTTATAAATATATCATTCCTCTCATCCACGAACGGCCTGAGCGATAGGCAATACGATTCCCGTAGAGGGAGATCGACGATCGATGCTATCTCCAAAGCAATGGAGAAGGTGGATAACGCGTCTTCAGGTCCCCTGCGTAGAAGAGAACTGTGCGTGTTGGTAGCCCTTGTTGCCAACTTATTTAACTCGGCTAACTGGGAGTTAATAATCAGAGCAATGCAGAGTAAAGGAGTTCCAGAATATTTATGCCAAATTACTCAGAGCTACCTATATAATAGGCAACTAAGATACAAGCGAAGACAAGGGTAAGAAGGTAACGTGTGGGGTGCCACAGAAATCAGTTCATGGACCGTCCCTGTGGAATATCATGTATGACAAGCTCTTACAAATGGATTTAGACACTCAGGTATTAGGTGTGCAGGAAACTCATCCGCCTCGCTGATAGCATTCGCTGATGATGTGGCCCTTATGGTGTCAGGACAGACAACCGATATTCTGGAAGAAAGGACGAACGAGGCGTTAGATAAGGTATCCGATTGGATGAAGGAAAATTTCTTAAGGCTAGCAGCAGATAAAATAGAATGCGTTATACTTACTAAAAAAAGGTTACAGAGAACCAATGTTCAAAATCAATAACACCAGGGTGGAACCGAAAGAAAAGTATTTGGGTATAGAACTCAGTAAAAAACTCGGTTACGGATCACATATTAGATATGCAGCGGTTAAAGCAGGTAAAAAAGCCGGTACCTTAGAAAGGATCTTACCAAACGTGGGAGGAGCAAAACAAGACAAAAGAAAAATAATAGCATCTACTGTGCAAAACCAGCTACTTTATGAAGCGCCGATATGGGCAGGAGCTCTAAAATTCCAGAATAATATAAATAAAGTAACTTATTTACCTTTTGACCTCAGGGAAAAATGGCACTGCTTATATCCATGGCGTATCGGACGGTGTCAACAACAGTAATATTGGGTGGTGGCAGGGACCATCCCAGCACATCTCATGGCTAGAGAAAGGCAGGAGAAATACAAACAAACTAAAAGTGGCCTTGAAGTAAATATGAAGGAGTTACCGGAAAGTGCATACAGAGATTGGCTAACCCTAACCACCAAAGTACGATATGATTAGCAATTGGCAGGAAAGGTGGGATAGTGAGGTATCTGGATGTTGGACAAGGAAGCTAATCCCGAATGTAACGCGGTGGTACACCAGAAACGTCGGTAGGACCAATTTCCATCTCATGCCAGTTCCTATCCGGTCATGGCAGCTTCAGTACTTATCTGAACCGAATTGGGAAGCTGGAGTCACCAGAATGCATAGACTGTTCAGCACCAGTTGACGATTCAGAACAAGCATCTTTCAGCTGCGACAGGTGGTGGTGGCAGAAAAGAGAACTCGAAGTGAAGATAGAAGGGGAATTTATACCGGAGACTGTAATCGAGAACGATGTTGAAGTCCGAGACTTCGAGGCCGGCTGACACGCAGACCAAGCAGGTCGCCTAAGTGAGATAAGCGAAACAGACAGTGTCATTAATTACAATTTGCGGAGGGTGCAACGTGCACGTCGTGAACACACGTGTAGGGGCGAGCTCGGTCAGGTGCCGTCGACTCGTCCTCCACTCCAACCTCCCACTAATGGCACCAGGGCGGGAGGTTGGCACTAGGGGGATTTGCTCAAACAGCACAATCCCCCTAGCACAGAAAAACTAAAAACAGGATTCTGTACGTGATTTGAGCCGGCGGGTGCAGCCACCTGGCTGAGAAGAGGATTGGCGAACGAGTTTCTAGACCGGCTGGTCTTGGATACCGGGTCGTGAAGGCCCACTAAGCGTCGCTCGCGAACGGGAACTAGTAGCTTCTAGTCACTAAAAAATGTAATGTCTTTCACCGGACCCTCTCTGGTGATCTGGTGATATCTTCTTTGTTATTAAAGCGCGGCCCCGGAGAGGACAAATTATATATTTAATATATATATAAATATATTAATATACATATGTATATTAATTTTGTTGTTAAGGTCCGGGAGGTCGGAGATTAGCCGGCCTCCGCTCCATTTAAAGAAGTTTTTTGTTATTTTTTAATAAACGATGACGCCCCTGAGGAAGTAATGCTAAAGCGGTTCCCTCCGGGTCGTCGATGTAAACAGAAAAAAAAAAGGTTAGATTAGGTTAGGTTAGTTTAGATTCTCCTCCGCTGGGACCCACCTTGCCGTGGTTGAGAAGCTTACGGGATTTTAATTAGGTCTTACCAAGCGGTCCTATACCTGACTATGACCTTTAGTGGTTGGAGTTGGAGAACAAAGAGCCACCCCTGATCTTGATCGGTTGGGGCTGGCAGGTTGGAGGTAGCCTGCTAGCGTTTAGTGAAGCCCAAGTGGAAGGTATCCTAACCACTAAATAATACTGAGCCGGCCCTTACTTTAGTAAGTTGGTGTTGGTAAGGCCTGAGCGAGCTTTTCACCATCGATAAATCACTCCCTTAACCCCCAACTAGTCAAGGGGGTCTCTTGGCAAGGAGAAAACACGTGTCCACGAGGATCCTGTGGGGCACCTGGCGCCCTCCACAGTACATAGCCTTCTCCACGGTAAGCTGCTATGCCGTGGAGCGACGAACATTTCATGCCATTTCGTGGGACATTTATGGAAGTAAAGTCACAAAATGGATCATCAACCGTAAGTTTGGTGAGCGAGAATCCAGCAGCAAAAATAGGACAAGTCATATCCCAAACGGGAACAAATCACTACCCAGGCAGAGGAATCGAGGACTCAGTCGCCGTAGCAATGAAATCTCTCATGACTCAGCTTATAGCGCAACAGAATGTGTTTAAGGCGCTATTACAAAAATCGGACGAGTTACAGATAATGAGTATCAAGTCGAAAAGCTCGCAGGTCCATAGCGCAATTAGCAGTGTCCTTGAATCGGTAGAGTCCAACATTGGTTGCCTAGACAAGGTGGCGAAAGCTTTTAAAACGACCATGCAGTAATCCAAGGGCAGCAGGGTCAACGCCTTACAGCAGCCAGCGAAGGTGGAAGCGCACAAATCGCGACATACGCCGCCACACAAACTGAATTTAGTATATGTCAAGAGCTCAGGACACGTTACAACGAGGACATTTCACACGAAATCACTAGATGACTCAACTCTCAAGACGCCAAGCTAGCCCTTATCATGACCCAACTCGATTCCTCTGCAAATAATCAACCAAGCATTAAGAACCATGTCCAAATTTGTGACCCCCAAGCCGATAAATTAACGTTCTCCCAAGTTCTAGCAAAGCCCAAAACTCCACTCTCTTCCAATGAGGACGGCATCTGGGATAAAGTAACGAGGCCGCGCAAAAAGGTTAGTACGGATCGGCTACGTAAATTGCAGAGTGAGAAGAAAACCCGAGGTCAAGAAATGTTTCCGTTGCCAGGGCGTCGGGCATACGAGGCAGGACTGCACTAATTAGGAGCGGAGCAATTGCTGGTTAGTGTGGCAAAGAGGGGCACAAACTAAAGGAGTGTACCAACGAGGCCCAATGCTTGTTATGTAAGTAGGCAGCTACCAGTGACCACCTTCTAGGTAGTTACAAATGTCACGCGTATAAACGCGCGTATATGACGAAATTCCTCCAAATTAACTTGCACTGCTCTAGAGCAGCGCAAGACCTACTACATCAAGTAGGCCACGAAGAGGCAGCGGACTTCATTCTCGTTACTGTGCCCCGCCACATAAAGACCACGAACTGGTACGGTGACTCCACAACTAAGGCTGCTAACGTACAAATGTCGAGCAAATAGGGTTGAAGGAGCGAAGATTTTGCTGGATACAGTCCGGAGGCTTTCGACTGTATTCCTGCTACTAGTCCCCTAACTCTACCCACCTTGAATATTTGGACTTTATAACGAGGCTAGATATAAGTATCAGATCGGCTAACACTCTAACCCTGGTAACGGGTGATTTCATTGCTCACCACACAGACTGGGGCTGCAACTCGAATAATAGGAGAGGCGAAGCTCTCTCTGAATCCATAAGCGCACTAGGACTAATAATTTGCAACTCAGGTAACACCACCACATTCTGCAATCAAAATGGATCGTCAATAATAGATATCACGATTACCTCCCCTGCGTTGGCGAGCTACATTGCCAAATGGGAAGTTCTTGACACGATCTCGCTAAGCGATCATCGATACATTAGGTTCAAAATCACAAATCAAGCAGCTACTATCCACAGAGATCCTCCGTAATGGAACTCCCGCAAAGTAGACACCAAGAAGCTCGAAGCGATCCTCAGAGAAGACACACCGTACCTTGACTTGGCCGACTGCAAAGCAGAAGATTGTGCTAAGCTCCTCACAAACATTATCCAGAATTCCTGCAAATGCATAGCTCCTCCTCCTAGAGGAAGTCAACGAAAATCTGTATATTGGTGTTCCCCCAAAATTGGCACCCTACGTAACACAGCAAACCACTTGCGTAGAGATTTCCAACGCAAGAAGAAAAGATCCGGTCCTCTTGCTAGCATTCAAGAAGAATCAAAAGCAAGGAAGGTAAAACGGATGCTAGTCAAAGCGATCGAGGTAGCGAAAGACGAAAAGTGGCATAGGTTATACAACCAAGTAGAGCAGGACCCATGGTGCATGCCTAATAAACTGTTAATGGGGAAACTAGCTAAATCTTTTCCGATTCCTGGGATCAACATACCGTGCAAAGTTGAAACTATAATTCGCGAGTTGTTTCTAACCCACTGTATAAGGCCCATGGACGTGTGGCCAACAAGCTGCAACCAAGAAGCCAACAACTCGGCCATACAGCTCGAAGAATTAAGGACGGCAGCACGCGAGCTCAGGAGTAACATTGCTCCCGGTCCAGACGGCATTAAAAATGACGTGCTGAAATGCTATAACCGTTTCAAACCAGACCTCCTTTTAAGAGTATATAACAAGTGCATCTTAGAGGGTCACTTCCCAGTGACATGGAAATCCGCCAGGCTGGTTCTACTTAAAAAAGAGGACAAACCGCTGGACCAACCATCTTCATATAGGCCACTGTGCATTCTCGACTACCCTGGAAAACTGCTGGAGAAAATTATAGACAATCGTCTCAGAAACTTTCTAGAAATGAACAACGGGCTAAACGAGAGGAAGTTTGGCTTTCATAAAGGCTGTTCCACGCAATCAACACACTCCGAGGCATTGCGGAAGCTAACAATCCCAGAAAGAAAGTCGGAGTACTGACACTGGACATAAGGAACGCTCTCAACTCGGCTCCATGGGACACCATTATAAAAGCTTTATTGGAGAAGTCCATCCCGAGTTACCTCTGCAGGATCATAGGAAGTTACCTCGATACCCGATCGCTACTGTACAAAATTAATGACAAGCACATCGCGCAACCAATCACCTGCGGAGTGCCCCAAGGTTCCGTCGTGGGACCTACACTGTGGAATGTATTGTACGACGGTCTCCTAAAAATCAGTCTCGCAGCTGGAGTATCATTCCTTGCCTTTGCGAATGATGTCGCGCTAGTTGCAGTTGCAAAAGACTCCATTCTACTAGAGGACACCTTATCCGAAGTAGCTGAGACAACAAGGAATTAGCTGCATGACATTGGTCTCCAACTAGCAATTCACCAATCAGAGGCACTTGTCATTTCAAACACAAGGACTTACAATGACATGACTGTTCGCTTAGGAGGACAGCTAATAATGGCGAGTAAATCAATCCAATCCTTGGACTACGGATAAACTCGAAGTTGAATTTTACGCAGCACGCAAAGGACACAGCGACCAAAGTTCAAAATGTAGTTAGAAATATCAGCAGAATACTCCTCAACATAAGTCCAGCTACTCCAAGAAAGAGAAGGCTCATCGCAAGCGCTGTTCAATCCATACTGCTATATGGAGCTCCAAACTGGGCCGACAAAATGAGCGTGAAAGGAAAATCTGAACTGACCAAGATACAGAGAAAAGCGGCAATAAGAGTAGCTTCGGCTTACTCTACCATCTCCACAGAAGCCGTCCAGGTACTTGCAGATCTTCCTCCTATTGACCTGCTGGCAACCGAGAGAAGAAACACATACATGGGGAAATGGAAAAATGATTCAACCAATCACAGGGCCAAAGCAAGGGAAACCCTAATGAAGGACTAGCAAGCGAGATGGGATTCATCCAATAAAGGTAGATGGACCTACAGACTAGTCAAGAATATTGAAACATGGCATACGAGAAATCACGGAGAATTGAGCTTCCATCTCACTCAGGTATTCACGGGACATGGATGCTTCGCATCCTTTTTGCATAAAATAGGCAAGACTTCATCACCCAGCGCTGGTACTGGGAAAACTCAAATGACGACGCCCTCCTCACAAAATTCGAGTGCGATGCATGGTTCCACCGGAGGCAAAGACTACAACACTCACTAGGAAAAGATATCACCCCGGAATCGATCCTGTCTACAATACTCAAGAGCAGAGAAAACTGGGCTGCCGTGCGTGAGTTCGCCAAGGAGATAATGTCGAAAAAAGAAGAAGAACGTAGAAGACAAAATAGTTAAGAACTCTTTATTATAGGCCAATGCCAATTTTTTGCAGGGTGGTTAGAGGCCCCCACATTTTGATACTGTACTAAAATTTAAATATTTTCTTGTAATTATGTTTTATTTATTGCAATATAAACGATGAAAACAAGGGGTGAAATGATCCAGGTCAGTGCCACCCTAGTTTTCGATACCACGTAAAAAAAAAAAAAAAATGTTAGGTTAGGTTAGGTTGGATTGGGTTAGGTTCCCGGTCTCCTTCGGGAAGGCATTAGCATGCCACCGGGCGCATCCCCAGGCTGTGGATAGGGGAATGTCCTGTAGATACGCAGGACAGCCGCGAAATAAGCCATACCCCTCGGGGATGGACGAAAAAGTGGTCGCGGACAAGCTCACCACCCTGGCAGTATGGTTAAAATGTGGTGAAGGAAATCACCGAAAAAACCACATAATGAAGTCGCAAAAACCTAACGTTGTTACTGCTCCAGAAGTCAAATACCCCAGGAGTCTACTTCGCTGGTTAGGTGAGGTCAAAGAGCGATCCTAGGACCATTGGCGTTCCTGCACAGGCGTCGATGGGCACCCACGTGGGTGTCCAGAGATGTCCCCATCCGAACACGGAAACTGGAAACGCTGGAGATTTGGATCGAAATGGAAAGCAGCGTCCTGCAGACAGGCTTAAATCTGATGGCACGGAACTGACAAAAAAGTTGATAGAGTCCGCCTCTGGTAAGGAAAGGTTAGGTTAGGTTGGGTTGGGTTCCCCCTCGATGGAACTCACCTTGCCGTGGTGAGGGGGCTTGTGTACCTCCATGATCCTGAGAGCTATGCCAGTAAGTTCAACCATGCTGGACAGGTCGAAGGGTAGAGGTCAGACTAAGAAGTTCCAAAGGGTAGGGAGGAGTCTTCAGCCTCGGGTGGCAACCGTCCTAGGTGAAGGTTACACCGAAATAAAATCCCCCTCGCAGTAGGGTTAAAATGCGATGAAGGCCATCACCATAAAAACCACAGTAAGAGTGCGCAGAACAATATTGTAGTTACTGCTCCAGGGGCTAAAATGCCCCAGGTGCCTACTTCACTGGGTGGGCAAGGGAGCCCAGTGAGGTTTAGGAGCAATCCCAAGACCCCAGCGTTCCTGTACAGGCGTCGAGGGCACCCGCGTGGGTGTCCAGAGATGTGCCTAAATGGAAATCGAACTCGGACAGATTGGAATACAGGACGCGGAACGACACCATGACAATGCGGATGGGGGGGGGCGGTCATACAGGCTCTTAACATAGGGGTCAACAGTCAGACCCCCGACATCCTACGTAACACTAGTGCTGAAAAAACGGCGATCAAGGCTCTGAACGAGCAAAAGGTCGGGGATGGCAATAAGACGAGGAGGATCATTGATATTGGCGCTCTTAACGAAGAAGACTTTCTAGAGATGCTGAGAGGTTATATAAATTCGATGACGGCATTCTCTTGGAATAATAGAAACGTCCATAAGGAGTTAAAAGAGTCCCTAGCAAACACTAGCAGAGTTATGCTGCAGTATACTAAGGTGAAAAAACAAAGGCCCAACAAGGAAGCCACGAACAAGGTGACCAAGACTGTGTAAACCCAGACGAAGGGCAATCATTCTGCTGCTGCAAGCAAAGTCCCGGAGACCAATGATGCCACCACGGACACTCCTTGCTGGTGGACAGGGGTGGCTGATCGGGAGCGGTACGTGTCAGCATCGGGCAAATATCCAAACGAGGTTGGTGACTTTGGTAGCGCCAGTGGCTCCGATAGTGCTGTGGTCAGGACGGCAATCGTGAACCTGCAGACGATGCTGGCGGCACAAGAGGTGAAGCTAGACAAGATGGCCGATACGGGGAAGGAGAGCAGTTGGACAGACGTCGTTAAACGGAAGCAAAGAAAGAAATTTGCTGACGAGAGACCAACATTAGAGCTAAATACGGATCCGCCACCGGCTGATACAGTCAGCACTCGAGGAGAAAGGCTCGCCCGGCGGGAATTTTGATTGATGCTGGGAGCGACGCAGATTTCCCAGCACTAGCACAGAAAATTAAGACTGGAATTGATAAAAACACAGTGAGCAATAACATCGTGGGCATGACGACAATCGTTGGCATCAGTCATAAGTAGCGTACTACTTTACGCGTCGCCAGTCTGGGCGCATGCGCTAGTTTTCGAAAGAAACATTGGCATAATCGAACGTCCCCAAAGGACAATAGCCGTGAGGGTGGCAGAACATAGTTCATACAGAACTGTATCGTCGTCGGCGGTCATGGTGATATGCCTCCACTAAAGCTGTGTAGACGAAGCTGCTTATCCCGGATTTACGTAAATGGTGGAGCCAAGGACCTAAAGAAATAAGCTTTCACATGGCCCAGGTCTTAACGGGCCATGGCTGTTATTAAAGGTGCCTGTGGAGGAGAAAGAGAGCCGCGAACCCGGGGTGCGTGCACTGTCCGGCTGTGTTTGACGATGCCTTAAACACGGTCTTCTTCTGCCCATTTTGGGAGGAAACAAATGTGGATGTATCAGCAGCGATAAGGAAACTAGTTGGACCAGAAGATGTTCCATACCTCTTGTGGGGCCCTGCACCAGATGTGGAGTCAGATCCGTGGGGTAAGCCTTACAAACTAGTTATGGGGAAGCTGTGTAAGACGCTCCCTATACCAGGTATAGACACGTCGGGAAGAATAGAAAATATTGTTGAAGGGTTATTCCCCACACACCACAATAGAGGCGCAGCGATCTGGCCAACAGAAGAAAATCCCACACTCATAACGGATGTAGAACTGAAGCAAGAAGCGAAAACGTTGAGAGCGTACAAAGTGCCAGGAATAGACGGTGTTCCTAACGAAATTCTCAAGACAGTTGCAAATCTAAAGCCTGAGTTCTTGCTGGATATCTACAACAGATGCATAATGGAGGCCAGTTTCCCTGCCGAGTGGACGAAAGCAAGAAATAATTAAGAATGGAGAACAAATCCTTGGAGGAATCATCTTCATACCGACCTTTGTGTATGCTCAATACGGCAGGAAAACTCATCGAGAAGATCCTAGACGGTCGGAATCAGGGACTTCCTAGAAGCAAATGGCAGTATAGCTGATAACCAATACGTTTTCCGCAAAGGCCGCTCAACAATAGACGAAGTTATCAGACTGAAAGCAATAATAGACGAATGCAGCGGAAAGCACATGGTCGGAATCTTAACGCTGGACGTTCGAAATGCCTTCAACTCGGCACACTGGGCCGGAATTATTGAGGCAGTTACCGGGAAACGACTGCCAACGCTTATGTGCTAACAGCTGGACGACTAATTTCGTGACAGAAAGCTCATGTATGAGGTAGCAGGCATAGAGAAGACGAAGGAACTATCAGCAGGCGTTCCGCAGGGGTCAGTACTAGGCCCCACAATGTGAAACGTCTTATATGACAGCCTGTTACAGAAACCAATGCCTAAAGGAATAGAACTCATAGCATCTGCTGATGATGTGGCCATTATTGCAAAAGGAAACGACAAAACCAAAGTTGAAATTCTCCTGGAAGACACGAGCGAGAAAGTATTACATTGGCTCGAAGAAACAGGTATTGAACTGGCGATACAAAAATCAGAAACTATACTATTTACAAAGAAAAGGAAAAATAATGAAATCAACATCATGATACGAGGCCACCAGATAAGATCAAAGAAAGCGATAAAATATCTGGGCTTGTACCTGGATAAGATACTGAATTTCGAATAGCCACGCACGTATGGTGACCAACAGAGCAGGTGATGCGACAAGAAGGCTCACACGAATTATGCCTAACACAGGCGGGGCTAAATCACACAGAAGGAGGCAACTAGCCACAGTGTCGCAAAGCATAACATTATATGGAGCACCAGTATGGTCCAAACACATGAGGCGAAATGGGTGGAACTTATTGGACAGAAGCAACAGAAAAATCGACCTCAAAGTAATAGGGGCAGATATCAAAAGAAGCAGTAGAACTGCTATCAGGGAAGCCATCACCAGAATTTCTAGCAGATTACAGGAGTAGCATAAGAATGGGAGAAGAAAGAACAGAAACTGAACATAGATTGATGCAGGCATGGCAATTAAGATGAGATCAAAGTGATAAAGGAAGATGGACACACCGGCTGTTACCAAACATTAAGAGATGGCATAAAAGAAAGTTAGGAATGGTTGATTATCACCTAACGCAATCCCTCACAGGGCATGGATGCTTCTCTGCGTATCTGCACTGATTTGGTAAGTTACCATCACCTTCGTGTATGGTCTGCGGTTATCACACCGATGATGCCCAACACACACTTTTCAAATGCGATGCATAGCACGGGAGAAGAAGAAACATGAACATGATGATTGGGGAAGATATCACGGAGGAGTCAATGGTGAGAATAATGTTGGAGTCCACAGAAAGATGGAACATAATTTCAAACTTGATACACCATGTCATGAAGCGAAAGGAAGAAGAAGAACGACAGCGACATAGAAATACATAACCTAAGTTAAGTCTTATTTGTTGTATGCCGAATGGCAAATGTTGAGAGGATAGAGCCTCTTTATTATGTACTCACCCATTAAAGTGTACCCCAGTAAGTAAAGTCTATGTCTATAAACGATGGGATTGAGGGAGTGAAATGACTAACGTCGGTATTACCATACCAAATGTAAAAAAAAGGGTTAGGTAAGGTTAGGTTAGGTTAGGTTGGGTTCCGGTTATGTTAGGTAAGGTCAGGTTAGGTTTACTCAGAAGCTATCTTAGTAACCGAGAACTGCTGTT
>JAIUCT010000102.1:0-17008 GCA_021307375.1 Tetraneura akinire
CGGCATTTTTCACGAAAAATGAAATTTTGACAAATTCAATTTCTATATTTCACGATAACTCAGGCAATTTTTAAGATAGGGACCTGAAAATTTTTTTGGGTGTTCACATAGCTATTATATATATGTGGTAAAATTTTAGAACCGTTATGTTAATTTTTCTACAAAATATAGGACTTTGAATATTTCGTAAAATTCACGTTTTTACGTATATAATGTTTGATAAAATTGTCAATTTTGGGTATTTTGGTCTGAAAATTTTACTCAAGTATACTTACATATTACTTAACATCATACTAAAATATTATAAAAATCCCAAGTCACAATTTTTTTTTATAGCTGTTTTAAATTGATATTTTTAGTAAAACGAAAATTTTAGAATCCATACATATAAATAAATATTCTGAAAACACTTTTACTACCCGAAATAATGCTTCGATTTTCACGAATAGCGAGTTTCAGATGTAAAAGTGGATGTAGATGGTACTTTATTTAGGTCATTTTTCAAATTTCTCAAAATTGACTATAAGCGGTAGAAAAAACTTCGAAAAAATGACGAAAAAACGGCATTTCTCACGAAAAATGAAATTTTGACGAATTCAATTTCTATATTTCACGATAACTCGGGCAATTTTTAAGATAGAGTCCTGAAATTTTTTTTGAAGGTTCACATAGCTATTATTTATATGTGGTAAAATTTTGGAACCGTTTTTTAAATTTTTCTACAAAATATTGAACATTGAATATTTCGTAAAATTCTCGTTTTTACGTATATAATGTTTGATAAAATTGTCAATTTTTGGTATTAAGGTCTGAAAATTTTATTGAAGTATACTTACATATTATTTAACATCATACTAAAATATTAGAAAAATCCCTAATCTAAATTTTTTTTTATAGCTGTTTTAAGTTGATATTTTTAGTTCAAACGAAAATTATAATCTGACTGAACTTCGCTCAGAATCATTTTTTCGAATGCAATGGTTTATCATTGCATTCAAATTCTAAGTAAAATTAAACGCTATGATCCGCACACCTGTATCCTGTGCGGCAGGAGTATCAGCTCTTTTTACAATATTATACCATCACGTTCAGGGTTGGACTAGGTCACCATATTATACCCGGAAAAAAATACTTTGTGGCTACCTATTAAAATTATTATTATGAAGTTGGCAAAAATTTTTTTTTATGTTGATTTTTTCTAAATTTTATAGTGGAACGGAGTCAGCCGTCAGTGATTGTATTATTTAATTAAAAAAAAAAAAATAGAAAAAAAGTATAATTTTACAGATAATATAATATTATTATCTTAAGCCGTGGAATGAATAACCCCATAGAGAATCGGTATACGTTTGTTATATTTATATTTTCACCAAAGATCTTACAAAAATACGGTTAATATCTATTATCCATATATATTATTTATTGTCTGTGTTAATTCATTGTTATATTCTGTGGTTAATTTTATTAAATTGTGAATGGAACAATGAAAATGTGAACAGAACAATTTTTATCGTTGCTTATTTTTGTATGTAAAAATAATATGAAACGAATTTTATTTAATATAATATTTTTCATGTAACTACTAATTGGTGATAAAAATACGAGTACGTACTAATAATAATGTATTGTTAATTTTATTCATTGAAACTGTTAAACACTTATATTTGAACAAAACGTAAGTTAAATAAGGTATATACAAATTTTCTATTAGGTATTTTTCCAGAGTATAGTTTAATTATTAAAATATATTTTATATTATAACTACTTAAACTTATAAATGTGACTATAAAAATAAATTTAATATTAAAAATGAATAAATTTTGATATATTTATTGTTCATTTAGTAAAAAGTAATTAATTTTTAATTTTGGTTTTAAAATAATGTGTGTCTTTTTATTGTTTGTTTATCTTCTTTTTTTTTTTTATGTCTGAAGACACTTTATCTACCTGAAATAATGCTCCGATTTTCACGAATAGACTATGTTTCCGGTTGTAAAGTGGATGTAAACATGTAGTTAGTACTTTATTTAGGTTTTTTCGAATTTTTCAAAATTGACCTTATACGATAGAAAAAACGACGAAATAACGGCATTTTTCAGAAAACCTGAAATTTCGACGAATTCGATTTCAATAACTGAGCAATTTTGAATTTAGAAACTTAAAAATTTTATTGGGTGTTCACTTACACTATTTATATATGCATTAAAATTTAAGAACCGTTACGTTAATTTTTCTACAAAATGTATGACGTTGAATATTTCGTAAAATTCTCGCTTTTATGAATATAATGTTTGATAAAATTGGCAATTATTGTATGTGTATTACGGTATGAAAATTTTATTGAAGTATACTTACATGTTAATTAACATGATATCAAAATATTAATAAAATCGCAAGTCTCAATGTTTTAAAAAATAAAGTTTAAAGTTGTTTAAAGTAGGTATTTTTGGTTTAAACGAAAATATTAAAATCTATACAAATATTCTTCTTATTATTTCACAATACTTTTAAAATAAAAATTAATAGAAAAGCAAAAAAATTTGGAAATTTTTTGAAAATTGTATTGAAGCACACTGATATATATCTTAACCTATTTCTAAAAAATATCAGGAAAATCTCAACACTCAATTGTTTTATAGGTGTTTAAAGTTAAAATTTCAGTAAAATCGATATTTAAAGTATGTACAAGAATTTTTCTTATTATATTACAATATTTTACAATAATGATAATTAAAATTGATATACATTTTTTAAAAATTTTGAAAATTTTATTGAAGCTTAAATACATTCTACTAAACTCAGTTCCAATTAATTGTGAATTATTACATATACGATTTTTTTTTTCTTTTTTAATAGCTGTTTAAAATATAAAAAAAAAGAAGAGCTGGTAGTCCTGCATGCCGCTGGGATACAGTTGTGCAAATCATAGGCCACAGTAATGAACTATCCCAACCCTTATCGTGTATAATCATATTATTATTCTAACTTTAAAGTGATTAAGAAATTTAATACATTGTAGGAATAATTTACGATTTTTTGTGATATAGGTAACTACTAATTTTTTTTACGATGTAAAAGAATAATTGGTAGAGTTATTGATTTAATGAATTATTTTCATCTATATAATCAATATTCAATATGTTTATAGATAACTCATCTAATGTCGACCATAATTGTCCAACGGTAAACTACAATAATAAATCCAAGATTATGAGATTAATGAGATTCGGAAAAAATAAGAAGGAAAGGATAACGAATTACCATAGGTATATTTATTTATACAATTAATTTATATTATTAGGAATAATGGAAATTATATCTTTTCATGACAAAATTCCATAGTTCCTATAATTATTGTAAATTAACTGGAAATAAAATATAATTTTAATTTATAATTATTATGATTTCAGAGTACACTCAAAAGAAAATACTTTATGCGATTGCGAAGAGTTAAAGTTAGACAATGTATAAGTAAAAAATAATCATATTTAATTTTATATATATATATATATATATGTATTATATTATTATCATATTTAAGCATATTTTATTACTAATTCATGTGTAAAGACAACTGTTGTTTATATATGATTTAAATTTACAGTTTAAAAAGAAACATTTGGTGTAATCTTTTCTGTTTGAATAAATCTGATTCTTACAAGCCTGTAGTAAAAGTGTATGATTCCGTACCTTATGGACAATATAACTTGCGGAGAATTAAATGTAGATAACGTGAGTAAATCACAATTTTGTTACACACAAGTATTTATATTATTTAAAAACAATTCCTCTTTTTCTCATTAAATGAATTATACGTAATAATACGTATTTTCTTATAAATTATGTATTACGAAACCAAAATTAATATTTTTTTAATGTGTAATAAGATTGTTATTTACTCACGTTATCAATGAATTCTTTGAATTCTATGTTGTCCATAGGTAAGGAATTATACGAAGTTTCTACATATGTCTCAGAATCACATTTCTAGAAGTATAAAAAATTATATAATTATTTTATTATATTTATTTCTATATTTAAACTATATTTTTATACTACATGTATTCTCTTATAAATTTAATATTATTACTTAACAAAAATTAATATTTTTTTAATGTGTAATAAAATTGTGATTTACTCACGTTATCTACATTTAATTCTTCGCATGCTATGTTGTCTATAGGTACGGAATTATACGAATTTTCTATAAATGTCTCAGAATCGCATTTCTAAAAGTGTAAAAAATTATATAATAATATTTTTTATTTTTATTTCTATATATAAATTATATTTAAACTACACGTATTCTCTCTTAAATTTAAAATTATTAATTATCCAAATTCTTTTTTTATTTTATGTGTAATTAGATTGTTATTTACTCACGTTATCTACATTTAATTCTTCGCATGCTATGTTGTCTTTAGTACGGAAATATTTGAATTTTCCACAAATGTCTCAGAATCACATATCTAGAAGTATAAATATTAAAAAAAATTTTTTAACTTTCAATTGATATCATATAGGTACGTAAATGACAAATGGTTATAATTTTTTTTGTAATACTCTGATGAATTAATAACAAATATAATATTTTTTTATTTAAAATATGATTATTTTATACCTACGTTATTAACATTTGGCTTTTTGTATGTATTATTTTCTTTCGATTTTTGTCTGAAAAAATAATTATAAATAAAAACAATAATATTTTACTTCTAGTTAATTTATTAAAATTGCCCCTATAAAATTATAAGAACACTATAGAATATTGTCATAAGTGAATATCATTTTCATAATATTATTATTAATGAAGTTTGTCAATAACGATACCTTTCAAGAAAGTGTCTCTTAAATCTCTTCATGTAACATTCTTTAGGTCCTCTTCTATTGGTATTACATTTATTAATTTGACTTGTGGATGCACAATCATATCTATTTGGAGGAAATTGTTCACAATCACACATCTATGAGTACAATAGAATTTATATTTTTTACTTCTAACTCTATAACTTTTAGTTATATTTAAATAAGACTTGTTTTGAAGTAAAATAATTATTCATTTAATTTTTATAAGTACAAAAAATTATACAATAATTTGATTTCTATATTTAAATTATATGCATACCACACATGACACATGATACATGACACATGACACATGACACATGACACATGACACATGACACATGACACATGACACATGACACATGTATTTCTTTTATAAGTACATTATTAATACGAAGCTAAAATAATATTATTTTTATTACGTAATACTATTGTTTTTTACTCACGTTATCTACATTTGATTGTTCGTATATAACATTCGAATATGTTTTGTTGTTTAAAATTGTTAATGGTGCATTTTTCACAGACGGGTGTCAAATACAAAAAATTATATCATTTTTTTTTTTATATTTTACTCTACATTTAAATCATATATAAACACATAGGAGAAAAAAATAGGCTTGGTACCCCCAAAATTATTATAATGTTATTATATATATAATATTATATAATATTATGTTAATGTGTATTATATGAATTAAAAATAATTTTAATATATTTTAAAATTAAATATGATTATTTTTTATTTACGTCTTTAAATTAGACTCTTCGCAAGTTATATTGTCCATAGGTACGGAATCATACACTTTTACTACAGGCTTGAAAGAATCAGATTTATTCAAGCACAAAAGATTACACCATTTTTTCTTTTTAAACTGTAAATTTAAATCATATATAAACAACAGTTGTCTTTACACATGAATTAGTAATAAAATATGCTTAAATATGATAATAATATAATACATATATATATATATATATAAAATTAAATATGATTATTTTTTTACTCACATTGTCTAACTTGATAACTCTATATATGTCATTCTGAGACATTTGTGGAAAATTCAAATATTTCCGTACAGACAACATAGCATGCGAATAATTAAATGTATAGATAACGTGAGTAAATAACAATCTAATTACACATTAAAAAAGAAAAAATTGGATAATTAATAATTTTAAATTTAAGAGAGAATACGTGTAGTTTAAATATAATTTAAATATAGAAATAAAAATAAAAATATTATTATATAATTTTTTATACTTCTAGAAATGCGATTCTGAGACATTTATAGAAAATTCGTATAATTCCGTACCTATAGACAACATAGCATGCGAAGAATTAAATGTAGATAACGTGAGTAAATCCTAATTTTATTACACATTAAAAAAATATTAATTTTTGTTAAGTAATAATATTCAATTTATAAGAGAATACATGTAGTATAAAAATATAGTTTAAATATAGAAATAAATATAATAAAATAATTATGTAATTTTTTATAGGTACTTCTAGAAATGTGATTCTGAGATATATGTAGAAAATTCGTATAATTCCTTACCTATAGACAACATATAGAATTCAAAGAATTCATTGATAACGTGAGTAAATAACAATCTTATTACACATTAAAAAAATATTAATTTTGGTTTCGTAATACATAATTTATAAGAAAATACGTATTATTACGTATTATTCATTTTATGAGAAAAAGAGGAATTGTTTTTAAATAATATAAATGTAGTTATAAAAAAATAATTAGTATACATTTTTTACCTACTTGTAGAATTCTAATTTCAACAGATTAGTTAAAAAATCATATGAATGCAGACCCATAAACCACCTAATTAGAAAAGAATATAATATAGATAACGTCAGTAAAAGCTATCCGGACCCCTGGACTCCCCCTCAGTTACGGCCTTGTTTCAATAGAATTGCTAATAAAATCCCTTGTCATCTAAATGTTAATATCATAAAAAAATTTGTCAATTATATTTATCATTATTGTAAAATATTGAAATAAAATAGAAAGAATCCTTATAAATACTTTAAACAAGGCCGTATTTGTGGGGGGGTTTTGAGGGTTCAACCCCCCCCCCCGAAATTGTATAATGATTAATAAACTGAACTTTAAAACATCGACTTGATGGCCATTCTCAAAAGCATTATTTATAAACTGAGAAAAAACGAATAAATTTGTTGTTGATCTAAAACTATAGAACCCGTGTACTCATTAATAATTTCAATTTTATTTTGTGGTTTTACCCGACGGCCGACGCTCGACAGGGCCTATTTATACCTATTATTATTTGTTAATAGTTCACATGACAGCTATTGAAGCATACGTTAAATAATAATTGCTTAAATGTAATTATGAATATTTTCCAAATATATCTTTTCTATTTAAAATATTAGCTACATTACCAGTATCGACTGCTACGCCAGAGCGCTAATTCTCTACCTTAAAAAGGTTAAAAAACTTTTTAAGAAATACTTCAGGTCAAGATCGACTTACAGGTCTAGCTCTTCTGAGTGTGCATAGACATATTAAAATAAATACAGATGAAGTGATTGACCGTTTTGCGAAAGAAAAAAAAAAGACAGACAGACCTTTTGCTATAAAAATGTATTTAAAACTTAATCTGAAAAAAAACTGATAACGTTTTGTATTATTTATTGTGTATGTACTCGTATTATATTATTATAATTTTGTATTGTATCATAATTTAATATTTCAACTGCAGTTTATTGTAATAATTAAATTTTGTAAAATTATGACAGGTTATTATTGTAATGTACCTATATGTAAATATGTTATATGTTATATCATAAAATATCTTATCTTGATATATTATTATCTAACATGATATTATAAAATAATTTTTTTTTATACCTTTGCTAGTTTTTTTTAACTAGGTATCTAAATACAAATGATAATTTGGTTATAACCCCCCCCCCCCCCGAAAATTTGTTCCAGCTACGGCCTTGACTTTAAATATTAATTTTACTGAAATTTCAACTTTGAACAACTATTAAGGCAGTCGTATTCTTCAATACAATTTTTCAAATATTTTGGTTTTTCTACTAATTTTTATTGTAAAAGTATTGAGAAATAATAAATAATAATAAGAATATTCGTATAGATTGTAAGATTTTCGTTTAACCTAAAAATATCAACTTTAAACAGCTATAGAAAAAAATTGGTACTAGGGATTTTTCTAATACTTTGATACGATGTTAAGTAATATGGTAAATATACTTAATTAATTTTTTCAGAATTTAATGCCAATAATAATTGCCAATTTTATCAAAACATTATAATATATAACATTATATAAAAACGAGAATTTTACGAAATATTCAGTCTTATATTTTTATAAAATTTAATAAGAAGGTAACGGTTCCAAAATTTTACCACACACACATATATATATATATATATATATAGTACCTATGTCCTATGTGAATACCTAACAAATTTTTAAGTCTTTAACTTCAAAATTTCTCGAGTTAAAAAACAATAGTATTACGTAATAAAAAAAATATTATTTTAGTTTCATATTAATAATCTACTTATAAAAGATTTCTTTGTGTAGTATACATATAATTTAAATATAGAAATAAAATTATTGTATAATTTTTCGTACTTATAAAAATTAAATGAATAATTATTTTACTTAAAAACAAGTCTTATTTAAATATAACTAAAAGTTATAGAGTTAAAAGTAAAAAATATAAATTTTATTGTAGGTACCTACTCATAGATGTGTGATTGTGACCAATTTCCGCCAAATAGATATATGACTGTGCATCCACAAGTCAAATTAATAAATGTAATAGGTAACAATAGAAGAGGACCTAAATAATGTTACAAGAAGAGATTTAAGAGACACTCTCTTGAAAGGTATCGTTATTGACAATCTTAATTAATATTATGAAAATGATTATTCACTTATGATAATATTTCATATATCTATAATTTTTGTAATTAAACTAGAAATAAAATATTTTTTTAATTTATAATAATTTTTCAGTCAAACATCAAGAGAAAATAATACATACAAAAAGCCAAATTTTAATAATGTAAGTAAAAAATAATCATATTTAATTTAAAAAAAATGTGTTATATTTCTTTTTAATTCATTATAATTTTATATATATATAAAAAAATAAAACTATTTGTTGTTTACATATAATTTCAATGTATAGTTAGTTAAAAAAAAAAATAGTTTAATTTTGTGTTCTTGTAGAGATCTGATTGTGTCGAATACGTGAAAAATGCATATGATTCCACACCTAGAAACTTTGTAACATGTAAACAGTCCAATAGAGATAATGTAAGTAAAAGAAAATTATATTTAATAATTTAATATTAAAATATAATATTAGTTTTGTTTTCGTCTTAATGATCAATTTATAAGAGAACACTTGTTGATTTCATATGATTTAAATATAGAGTTAAAAATGAATTTAAAATGTATGTTATTTTTACTTCTAGAAATCTGATCGTGACAAATCTGTGTACGCACCCGTAAATTACGTTAATAACAATAAACCCGAGACAATGAAACGTGGTAAAAATAACAGAGTGAAGTGGAGGAGGTATGAAAGTGAAAGGTATTATTATCACACTTAATTAATATTATTTTAGTGAAAATAATTTCCACTTTAATATTCCGTAGTTCTTATAATTTATTGTAAATAATTTTTTTTTTTTTTGTTTTGTTTTGTTTTTTTTTTGTTTTATTGTAGCAAACCTGATGATTATAATCGTATGTATTGATATCGAAGTCGATTATACCCTACGCAACACCTTTTAATATTTTCAAATACCGTTACAAAATTCCAATTTATATCTTTATATATTTATACGTAAATCGTACTTTTGGCTACATGTTTATAATTATTTTTTTAATTGATATTATTGTATAATTTTGTTCCGTGTTATAATATTGTCATATACGATATACATATATATATATATATATATATATTTCTATTGTTATTATATAAATTTCATATATTATGATACTTTTTTATCATTTTTATGTTTAAATTATTATATTATAATTCAATTAATTAATTATTTGTAATTTTGTTTAAATAAATCATTTATTCATTACTATATTTTGTTTATATTTCTCTAGTTCTTATTTATATGCTGTAGCATATTATTGAGCACATTATTTTATTAAGTGCTTGTTTTAATAATTTTTTAACTGTTTATTTGGTGTTATTTAACTTAATCTATGGGATCTAATTATAGTATAATAAAGGTAATAAAGGTTGTAGTTTAGAACCCATATCATTAAAATTACTGATCGGACAATATAATATTTTACTAGGTATGTTTTCAAACTTATACTTTTTATATAATAATAATGATGTATTAAGAACAATACGTAAGGCTTATAACTGTGTATACTTTGTAATTATATAATAATATAATATTCTATCATTAATCTTTTATTTCTATCTTCCTGGCTCCTGGGGCATTCGGATATTGTAATCGTCCCGAACAAATTGAAGGTTGATTATCGTATCATTGAATCCCCTGTTTGCAGAATTTTTTTTGCAAGGAACTTAATATAATATATTATATATAACCTATATAAAATTATATTAGAGGTAGACGCACCTATTATATATTCTATATTTATAATATAGCCACACATAAAAATAATACAATTATATATTTATATTACATAAAGTTTGCACGGCCTCAGCTGGTTTTTCGGCGTCCTCTACAACTACGAATGTGGGGTGACTTTTTGAATACTTTTTTTCCCCAAAAAAATTAAATATAATGCAATACTCAGTAATGATATGTCATGTGTATACCTATAATAAAATTGGATGACAATGGACGTATTATATTATTATTGTAACGAACAGAATAACATATAACATGTAACAATCAAATATAGTTTAACGTATAATAATTTATTAGTAAAATGATTAATTCACATATATAATATAAATATTACACGCATTGTACACAGTATATAATAATTTATATTTGAAAAATGAATAAAATTACTATTTTGAAGTAATATAATATTACGTTTCGTAAATTAATTGCAATTAATTAATTTTTTTCATATAAATTACTTAATAGTTTAATACCCACGGGAATATGATTCAATTAAAAATCATAAAAACCATGATAAATCGTGCATAAACATAATACGAGTATATAAGTAAAGCATAACATAGTTTTTTTTTTTGCTTAAACGAGAAATTTCTATTGGTATAATATTCTATTTACAAAAATAAAAATAAATGGAGATTTCAATTTTACATAACAGTTATTATTGTTAATAGGTACATGATATTGTATTATATTATCTGTTTGGAGTAGGATATTTTGTTTCCCTTAAATTTTAGTAAAATGACCGTTTAGAAAGATAATATATGCATATTTTGTGTGTAAACAATATTATTCCAACTATTTTGTCATTGTTACTCTAAAATATATTTAAAATAATGAAATACCCATCACAAGGAATTATTTAGTATATTTTTGGAGAGTGATACAGAATAAAAATAAATGAGTACGAATTTCTGAAAATATTATAATATAATAATAGGCATATATTTAATAGTATTATATTAAATTAAAATTTTCGATTACTGAACTCTGAAGACACTTTTACTACCTTTATTACTATAAATATTAACCGATTTATTTTACCCGATTTCGCGAATAGCAAATGTTTCCGGTTGGAAAGTTGATGTAGTTGGTACTTTTTTAGAATTTCTAAACTATGCGATATAAAAAAAACGAAAGAACGGCATTTTTCACGAAGACTGAAATATCGACGAATTCAATTTCAATATTTCACGATAACTAAAGAAATTTTGAATTAAGAGTCTTAAAATTTTATTAGGTATTCATATAAGTTATATATATATATATGTGGTAAAATTTTGCAACCGTTACGTTAATTTCTACAAAATATAGGACATTGAATATTTCGTAATATTCTCCTTTTTATGTATATAGGTAATGTTTGATAAAATTGGTAGTTTTGGATATTATAAGATCTAAAAATTTTACTGAAGTATACTCACATATTTCTTAACATATCAAAATATTAGAAAAATCCCTAGTCTCCATTTGTTTTATAGCAGTTTAAATAGCTGTTTATATAGCTGTTGATTTTTTAGTTTAAACAAAAATCTTGAATCCATACTAATATTATTCTTCTTATTATTTCTCAATACTTTTACAATAAAGTTAATAGAAAAAAATTTTATTGAAGAATATTAACATAATATATCTTAACGAATTTCCAAAATTTTATGAAAATCTCAAAACTCAATTTTTTTTTATAAATGTTTAAAGTTGAAATTTAAGAAAAATTAATATTTAAAATATTTATATGGATACTTAACTATTATATTTCAATATTTTACAATAAAGATCTGAAAATTGATAAATTTTTTTATGAAATTGTCATTTAGGTGACAAGGGATTTTATGAGCAATCATATTTATTGGGTTGTCATTTGTGTACTATATGTGTTCCTATGTAGTCCCTATAATAATTATTAACCAAGTAAAGTGTATACCGTGTTCCTTTTTGCGTTAAGCAGCGTTTAAAATGTTTTTGCGTTACGTAAAATGTTGTTTCGGTAATATTTTAATTTGGTTAATCTGCAGTTACTATGGAAACCGTGTTCTTTAGTAACCAAGCGGATTTACACTAACAAAAGTTTGTGAGATGGAAATTGTTAATTAATGGCCCTCACACCCTGTTCGCCACCTCATCTCTTCGCCACTCCTTTTACGGTAGGTATATAAACTCGTGATGGCCTGAACCCATTTTAAATGAATCAATCACGGTAATTTTCACAGCGACTGAGAAGCCATTTTGGAAAATTTATTAATTTTTATTTTTTTTCAAAGTTTTCCGTATACACAGTTCAGTTGAACACGCTGTATATACATCATTGCGCTATATAACGTTGATTAACACCGCGTCTCAATTATTCATTAATATGTTCATATTCCATAGATATAATTACTGAAAATTAAAATATACAAATTTTTAATCGTTTTTATACATGGAATTGATGATTCCAATATTTTGTGTAAATAAATGCGAATAGTATAAACTATATAAGTACCTAATATTAAATATCACAATAATGACATATTGCATATAATAACATAATTATTTACATATTTCGTTGCCTCGTTGGTATACTGCAATAATTATTATTATTATTATTTTGTTTCCTCTATCTACAATAATGATTATATAATTAAATTGTATAAATTAAATTATAAATGCGTTTAATTAGGTACCTACATTAACAAATTGTACTTATAAAGTAGAAAGTTATACTGTAATTTTCAAATCATGTGCACGTGTAACTTACGTAAAAATAATAGTAATAATAATAATAATAATAATAATAATAATATATTATAGAAAATTTTATTTTACTAATACAATACATACTTATACAAAATGTATCATAATATTACGTTTTTAGAAAAAATATTTAATTTACAATATCGCATGATTTATATTAGATATATTTATGTATTTTTTATATATTTTTATGTATTTTATATTTTTATACATTTATGTAATATGTACAGAGGGTGGTCCTAGTGTATATAGGTGAATTTTTTTTTTTTTAAATTTTTAATGGGCCACCCCTAAATTTTGTTTCAAACCTTATAAAAATAATGTGTGTAAAATTTAACCATAATATTTCAACTCTAAGGTGTGCCTCAAGAGGGTTGAAATTTCAGTTTAAGGGTAGTTTTCAGTTTCTTTCAAATATCTTGGAAAATATTGTAAATTTTTGAAAAGTACAAATTATAAAAATTTAAATCACCCTTAAAAATGTTTCTTTGATAAATTATGTATCGTGAACTATTTCATAATAATAATTAACAATCGTAGAATGTGATGATATTTCTATAATATTGGTTTCATTAAAATAATTTAATAACGTTTGAATTATACATTTTTAAAAATTTGTTTAATGTTCATATAATATCATAAACAAAATTAAATTAAATACATAATAATATAATTATTAAAATTAAATATCTTATATAATAATATTTTACATTATATTATATTTTTTTTTAAGTGTACACTGTTTTACATTGGGATATTTACGTCTATAGTCATATACTGTTTGCATTAAAAATTGTTTTTGTTCTTCGTCTTTAGTGATTTTATCATTAAAATTGCTAATCAATTTCACACCTCGCTCAGCTGCATCATTTACAACTTTAATATTATTAAAGATTGATATACCTTTTTGGTAATAATTGTCATTCGCCTACCAGTCTGCTGGATTTTGTTGAAGGAAATCTGTAGCAATGTCAAACCTTTCAAATAATTTCATTGAGGAGCAATTAATAAAATCATAAATTTGTTTATTTTTAAAAATACACGATTATTTATTGGAACAGCAATACATTTGACTACATTTTCATTTCCGTCATCTGTATTTTTAAGTGAATCAACCATTTTGATTTTCAATAATATGGAAACATTTGAATCAAAAAAGGCAAAAGCGGCAGTTTCAGAATTAAGGTACCATAAGTGACCACAAAATTTTTGAATTTTTGAAAAAAACAAGTTGATGTGAAGTATATCCAATTAAATAAATATTTTCACGAAAAAGTCTTTTAGTGGTCATTTTATTTTAATATATTAATTCAAAAAACAGGCAAACAACACGAGAAAGACATTGAATGAGACACAGCAAGTCAGCAACAAACGGAATGTCGTAATTCCAAACTTTGTGGTATAATATAATATAATTAATAGATAAGTAGTTATATCAAAACCACTTTAAGATAATTTATTAATTATATAAAGTAGAAATAACGATTACCTATATTTATCCGATATCAAAGGACAGGTCATTATACATTTTAAACAGGTATTGTAGATTTATAATCAGAAAATAATATCGTTACTTTTAAACGGCATACAGTTAGAAATAAAATATTATATAATTTAAAATAATCGTTAATTGATAAAAATTCTAATCTTATTAAAATAGGTAAGAATTGATTAAATAGTATTTTATTTATTATATAAATATTAAACATAATATTATATTATTGTTTCAATGGTATTAATTTTAGTAGTACGAGTATATGCAAAAAACCAATATTTTAAAAACATTATATTCTATGATTTTTAATTATTTTTTCATGAAATGGTTCACGTTACAGAATTTATCAAGATATCATTTTTAAGAGAAATTTAATTTTCTATAATTTTTGCAATTTGTACTTTTCAAAAATTTACAATATTTTCCGAGATATTTGAAAAAAAAAACAGAAAAATACCCTTAAACTGAAATTTCAACCCTGTTGAGGCACACCTTAGGGTTGAAATAATATGTTTAAATTTTACACACTTTATTTTTATATGGTTTAAAACAAAATTTAGGGGTGGCCCATTAAAAATTGTAATCTTTATAAATAAGGACCACCCTAAATTGTACACAAAGTTTATGATTAATTTTAATTATATTTTTTCAATACGTTTTATATTTATTATTGAAATACATTAGGTGGCATCTTATCAAGTGACCTCAATTGAAAACCGTTTCGCATTTTTTTTTCTCATTCTAATGTTCTGTAAAATTTACTGTACACGGTCCATTAGTATTTTTTTAATTTTTAACTCAATATCTTATAATTAAATTTTCGGTCATTATATTAACCGCATAAGTTTTATTTCCACATAAAAATGTGGTGATACGTGTAAATATACATAAATATATATACTTAACCTATTCAAATATTTAGTAGAACAATATGAATACTTTTATATAATAATTTACTTTTTCCTTTATTAGAAAAGATAATATACAATATTACAATCTGTAATAATTATTTACAATAAGCAATTTTGATGATGTATTTACAAGTCATGGTGGCGTTCTATACAACCTTAACATATTACACCATATATATACGATATAATAATATAATATAATATAAAATATAATATGAGTATATACCTACGTGAATCGTACGCCGGAAAATGAACGTCAACGTCAATACATATGTCGTGTAATCTTTGATCTCGTCGAATGAATTAATAAACGCATATAGTAATATATACATATATATAACACTGATTTAAATGCGTTACGTGTATAAAAAAAAAAAAGCAAGGGAAGGGATACACCTCAATGCAGGGATATAGGTATGCAAATTATAGTGTTTAATTTTAATTCGAATTTGAATGTATGGATAAGCCATTGCATTCGAAAACGATTCTGAGCAAAGTTCAGTCAGATTATAATGTAAGTAGGTATATTTTTTATTAAATATTTAAAACGCAAAATTCTATCACACATATAGTACATAAATCTCTAATAAAGTACTCTATATAATTTTTATATAATTAAATTTTCAAAATTTTTAAAAAATATTTGTCAATTACATTTAACATTATTGTAAAATATTGTAATATAATAAGAAAAATCCATATAAATAATTTAAATATTGATTTTACTGAAATTTCAACTTAAAACGGCTATAAAAAAAAATTGAGAATAGAGATTTTTCTAATATTTTGATATAGTGTTAAGTAATATGTATATATACTTCAGTAAAATTTTCAGACCATAATATCAAAAATTGCCAATTTTATTGTTGTACAAATACGGTTTAATTTGTTTATTGTTTAACTGTTGTTAAATACATTTTTGTGATTATTTTTTATTGGTGTGAACAATTTTCATTTGGACATGGAACAATTTTTCTTTACATTCCTTTGAGTAAGTCTGTAAACTATAATATTTATGTATTATTCAGAATATGTATATTTAGCGATTGTAAGTAATAATTTCCAAACTTATAAAAAAAATTTATCACAATAAAGTTAATTTTAATATTTTGTCTAATATTTTATGTTCATACATTTTATTCTTGGACGAGCCTTGGAACGAATGGAAATCGATGATCCAGACGCTGATGATCCGATGGATGTAGATGGTTAGGTTAGCAATAGGAGAAATTAGGAGAAGCAATGAACATCGACTTTCCCAATGAAAGGGAGATGGCGTATTTGAAAATGGACTGGATGTCATCGGAGGAAGAACCGATGGACATGAAAGATATTGAATTGATATATTGGCCATCAAGGAATATATTTGACCA
>JAIUCT010000102.1:17018-77638 GCA_021307375.1 Tetraneura akinire
ATTAACTATGGACTTAGGTGGTATATACTTACAAATGCCCCATAAGCGATTTCAAATTGCAATACTGTTTTTTTCGTTTATTAATTATTCAGTTTAATAAATATATAGTTGCATTGCCAGTCCATGCAGATACACGAGTGTATTGTAAAGATAATTTCGGTATGCTATGAAATCGACATTATAATAGAGTCATATGTACAAATTCATATTATAATATTGATTTTATTGTTTATTTATCGGTTGCTATATGTATTATAAAACTAAAACAGCTGGTCAAAATGATGACTTTTTTAAGATATTTTACACAAATTAGTAGTTTTAATGAATAATAAATAGTCACATAGGTGTAAATAGGATAGTGTTGAATTTTGATTAACATTTGAAATCATTACATTTGTGAAAACAATTTCGAGTTTTTAAGTTCATCAGATAATATATATATATATATATATATATATTGATTAAAATTGTTATATTTATTAGTCTTTACGTTCATTATAAATAATTTGTCATAAAACCCCTAAATGAATCACCTAAATACCCATACGATGGCCATACATAACAGTTCTTCTTTTTATACTATAAACCTATACTTTTTTTAAAAAAAATATAGTAAATGTTATATTCACAATCATTTGAAACTAAATTAAGCAATTAATATATGTAATTCAGTAAAATATTCTAAAATTTTTGTCAATTTTTTTTCATTATTGTAAAATATTGAAAAAGAATAAGAATAATACCTACTTATATGGATTCTAGTTTTTCAATTACACTAAACATATCAATTTTAAACAGTTATAATTATTTTATAATTTAATTTGTGATTTACATTATTTGATGACTTGATGTAAATTATAAATATCTAAAATGGCTTCAAAGAAACAAAATACATTATTGAATTTTTTTAAACCAAAAGAAATAAAGATATAACAATATCATGTTATATGCGTTTCGCAATCTCAAAATAATCGCGTGAACTCAATTTTATAAGATATGCATTTGCACGTATTACGTCATATAATAATAATAATATGTAGAAAACAATAGAGAGACTGGAAAATGGTTACGATATAATAATTAATATTGCACGTTTGTATTTATTTTAATTTTATCGTGTACCACCTATAGGTATCTGATATATACGTTTAAATTAGTTGTTTCTCATAGTGTATATTGCGGATTTAACTGTAGGTTACGGATGGTCGCATGTCTTGCAAATATATTTGAAGATCTAGATCTTGTATGGCAGCTATCGTTTCGAAATAGTTTTTTGACTTGATGTTTGCTGGACTGGTGCTGTAAGCTGTGTAACTGGAACGAATAATTCCGATCGATCGCTCGCTCGCATAGTATTCTCTTTTTAAACGTAGCAATATATTCACTAATTGGTCGGCCAATGAAAATTTCAGCTGGGTAAAACTTACGTACCTACCTATATACGAGTATATATATATATATTTTTTTTTTTTTTTTTTTTTTTTTTGGCTCTGAAAAGAGCCGTTTTCACTCGTGTTCCGTAAAAAGGATGAAATAAAAACAAAGTTTTCTTTTTTTTTTTTTGTATAAACATTATATTACCCACATACTTTTTAAAATTATTATGTATTTAATATTATGTATTATGTGTAGATTGTATAGAGCCCACACATATTAAGAACACGTCACGAAATACCTCCGAAAAAATATCTCCAACCAAAATATCTTTATTCAATAATATCTCCAGTCAAAAATATCTCCTGTTAAAATAACTTTATTCAAAATCATCTCTAATCAAAAAATCAAAATACATATATATATATGTTGTGGCACTCTTTTGAATATAATTATCGTTAATTCGATATAACATTGTAAATGTATTTAATTATCACTATTCAGAATTCTGATCTATACCTGTATATATACTGTATATCTACTTATTATGTGGATATATTATTATAGTTTTGTAATATATGATGGCTATCAAAATCCCATCTCATAATAATTTATATACCTGTACAAGACAAGAGATATTTTTGATTGGAGATATATTTTTGACTGGAGATATTTTGACCTGAGATATTTTTTTGGAGATATTATGACATGGAACCGGAAATTCATGCAATTTATAAAAAATGTTAATGAACTATAAATTCATTCGTATTTGAAACTAATGACATGACGAATTCTAATATGACTGGATACAATGATTAAATATATAGTTTCATTTTTTGTTTAAAATGAAACTATTATGAGATAATAGTAGGTAGTAGGTTCTATAAGTTTATAAGTTTTTAGTTTAGACTTTTTCAGTATCTTCTTCATATTCTTCTGGAATCTCAATCATACGACTGGTTCGATCTTGCCCCGACGTAAAATGTATATACTAAAGTATAAAATATTATATCATTTAATACATATTTTCTAAATACGTTTAATAATCAGTTATGAACTTACATTTGGTATCCTATATCGATAAACCCTCTGACGCAGTTTTCTCATTAATTGTGCATTTATAGCCTTATATTTATCAATAGTAAGTGATTTATTCAAATTAAACTTTTTCAATACTCGTTCTCTAAGTTTGCACTCGGTATAATTATTTTTGACATATCTAAAAAAAAAAAAATGTTATCAAGTTAATCAATAGTTATCAATAGTAAGTATAAATTTAATAAAATACGTTAAAGATTTATTTTCAATTGTTAATTTTTTGTTGTCTCTGGACAATTCATTTATGGTTTTCATTCCCATATTTGTATCATAATCGTAAAGTTTCTTTAACTTTTTAATCTCATCATTTTGTTCGTTAATTTTTGTAACGTAATTGTTTATTTTATCTAATAACTTGGTTTCCTTTTTCTGGAACTAAAATATCCAGTCATTTTAATATTATTATAAATATGTTTTATTCAAATTATGCACGTTTATACTCATATTATTAATAACTATCGAGTTATTTAAAAAGTTCATGTCATCTATCAACATTATTTAAATAACTAAACCTTATTTAAAACATGATTTTAAAATAATATTGATTTAAGTAAATTGATTTTTTTTCTAAAAATTTTCTAAATTTTAAATCATAGGTAATTCAAATTAATTAATATTAGAATCGTAGTTAAACATCGTTTTTATTACTTATTGAAATAGATAATTAAAATTATTTAAAATAATTAATATAATTACTTGATCTTTAAGTTCTATGAATTCTTCTGTCAATGAATTTAGTTTAATTTCCAATTGTATGTTTTTGGTCGATATTTCTTGATTTGTTTGTGATTTATTTTTAACTTCGATTTTACTCGCATAGAGAAAATTAGCATTTGTAACGGTCTTTTTGTGATCACCGAGGTATCGTTTTACTTCTGAAATAATCGAGATGGTAAATATACTAACAGTATACTATTTTTATACCTAAATAATATATAGTTGTTTAAGTAACAACACTAGGTACATAGCAAGAGAGCAGGGGCGGATAGGTAGTTTTTTTGTTACGGGGAAAATTTTTTAAAAAGGCCACCAAAATAAAAAAAAATTGCTCGCGTTGCTTGCATTATTCGTATATTCTTATTTTAAAACAATAACTTGTAAAATTGTTAAAAATCGAGTGGTGCCAAGGGGAGCCACTGACATTATACAAGATGAGGGCCCACAGGGAAAATCCCTTTTTCCCTATGGGCCTATCCACCCCTGCAATAGAGTAAGTATATACTGTTATGCGCTATATGAGCTTTGTCTACTGCGTCTCTTCTCTCTTTATCCATTTGGCGAATTTGTTGTCCATACTCAATCATTCTCGATTCATGTTTACGAACCATTCTCTGTTTTAAAAGAAAACACAATATGATTTTATATTTAATTTCAATTAAAACTTATTTAAACTATTTACCTCAAATTTAAGAGCTCTCTGCCGTTGGACTTCCGTTTTAGCTCTAACACATATGACTTTCTTGTCATCATCAAGAGATTTATCTTCTAATTTCTTATTTTCCGCTTTGATTTCTGCCATATCTATCCTCATATAATCAATCGTATCGCTTAGGCTGTTAATATCCCTATTCTGTTTCTCTATAATTTTTTCTTTACTGTTGATCAAATATCAAATTGTGTATACAGGTATATGTAATATAGGTAATATTGATTATTTATTTTATATTAGGTACATTATTATAGAGATACGTTACACAATATATTTATATATTAATATACTTACTCTTTAATATCTCCTGTTAACTTATGTATTCTGCTTTCACAATTCTTCTTCTCTTTTATTCCTATATAACAAGAGAAATATTTTTACTACACTTACTTCCAATATGCATTTTAATAATAATAATAATAATAATAATAATAAATAATAATAATATTAATAATAAAGTATATTTATTTTTACGTATTTACGGGCAATCATGGTCGTAACTAGCAATACATATTTGAGGTAGCGACTTAGCGAGTGTTAAAATTTTAAAAGACTTATTACCATATTACCAAGATTAATGATTCTAAGTTTAGATGGTATTTAAAAGCTATATTTACAGGTACTTAATATGAATTTAAAGAAAACACTTAGGTACTCTTATTGTAATAAAGTATTTATTCTTTGAAGTTAAATATTACAAATATGATTAAAAATTAAACATATACCTACCTATATATTATATAGTGGTATACTTTAGTATTTTTTAAAACAATTGAGCTATTTATTATAATTATTAATAATTAAATAAACTACATAATCATCAAAAAATAAATAAAAATAACAAACTACATTTATTATTATAACAATAACATATTTTTCTAAAAAATTTAAAAAAAACCATTTAAACACACTATTAATTAATATACGAGTATTTAAAGTGATTATAGTCGTAATATACGAAAATTTGATATAAATCATTTTAAATACTTTGGGGTAACGAAATGATGTTCTCACGACTCCCTAAAAATGTTTAGGGTAGCAACCACGACCTCTTGCTACCCCATAGTTACGCCCATTCGGGCAACATTATAATAAATATTTATAATTTTCACACGAAAAAAGAGAAAATAAATTTTTATGGTGTAAATATTCAAATTAATAATTTTTTGTCAAAAATACTTATGTATTTATCATCATCTTCTGTGACACCACAATCGCAATAATTTGATTCTTGGTCGAAACTTCGAACTTTATGTAATACTTTTTGATTGGTACCCTGTCATTTATAATTAAACACATGTGATTAGTTATATTTAACTCTCACGTTTTATCATAATATGTGTTCATAAATTTTAAATGTGTTTTTTGTATTTTATATATCAAACAGAGAACAGACTTGTAAAGAATACTTTTATAATGTACCTATTCAGAATAGGTATTCGAATTAATGTATAAAAAAGTATTCAGAATAGTTATTCAAACACTTTTTAATTAAAATATTTAAAACATTTATTCAAATAAAAAAAAAGTATTTCACAAAAAAATTAGTATTCGAATACATTTTTTACATTTTTCGTGTACCAGTTTAAAAAACACATTCAAATTAATGTAAAACAAGCCATTTATTATTATTAAAAATTTAATTATATTTATAGGTATGTAAATTTAAATGGTTGAGTATTTTAACATCATTATTTTTTCAAAGTTTTCATCACTCATTCTTCCTCTATTTTTAGTAAAAACTGCACTTGCAATACTAAAAAAGTAAAAACCCTCTCTACAGCAGAACTTAAGCAACAGGCAATGAAACTAATGGAGTATTATACTTTAAAAAGACAATTAATATATTAGGAGTTTCAAAGATATACTATTTAACTGTGTTGTGATGGGTCCTTTCTCAAAATTTGTTGATAGGTAATTCATTTTCAACACTAGATACTGATTTCTTTTTCGACATCAATGGAAACAAATTTGCATTATGATTATCATAATTACTCATAGATTTATCATCTTGTTCAACTACTTTTAATTCACTCTCTTTAACACAAGTATTATTTTTATATACATCAATGACAGCAGACTTAAATTTTTTTTATAGCGATATCTTTCAAAACATTGTTTTCAAACCACTCAATTTTGAAAAATGGGTGAAACATTACATTGTAATCAAAAATAGTATTTTAAAATGAATAAAAATACTAATTATTTTTTGTTCAAAATACATATTCGAATACTTTACAAGTCTGAAATCAAATGTTATATGATACTATATCCAAAATCCTAATCTATGTAACACAACTTCAGGTTTCCATTTTTTTTTTAAATAAATAATTACATACCACCAATTGCATTGGAATGCCTCCTGATGTAAAATACTTTCTTCTCGTATCTTCCAATTTTTTTTTCAAATCCGCGTTTTCTTTATGAATTTCTTCGATTTCTCTTGTGGCAAACACATATTTCGTTTTTTTCTTTTCTATTATTTCCTAAAACAATAAAACACATAAATTGATACACTGGTAATGAATATTTATTAAGTAAAACCTGTTAAATTAATTAAATTTTTATATTGTACATTTTTTTATTTTTTTTTTTTTAAATAATTACTTTTTCTTCAAAGCATTTTTCATATTTCTCCTTCAATTCATTCTTTTCATCTCTCAGCTTTTTGTATTTATGAGCCACACTGATATATTTTTCATTTAATTTCTCATATTTTAGTTCTATTACTTTTTTTTCTTTCTCCTGTAATACACAATATGATTTTATTTTATAATAATCTGGTCTTACAGATTAACTACCTATTATAATATAATAAAATATGTTTAAAAACAGATTATTTCACCGATGAATCCTTTAAAGCGTCAAACATTTTTTCTGCTTTTGTTTTTTCAATTACACATTCATTATTATCTTTTTTTAAATTTTTATTTTCTATTATTAAATTGTTTATTGTATGTCCTTTTTGTTCTATTTGTTTCTAATAAATTATAAATCATATTCAATTACGCATTTATATAATATTATTATACAGGTATTTTTTTTTTTTTTATATGAAATCAAATTTAGTCTTATATTATCTAATTTACCTTCTGTTCTTTAATTTTATTTTCATAATCGTTTTTCCTATCTAAAATTCTGTTATATTTTTCAACACTTTGTATTCTTTCATGGTCAGCTTGTCGAATTAGCTTTATATTTTGATCAAGTTTAATCTAAAATTATTGGTTAGGAATAATAATTATTTATTATTATTTTAGTTGTAGAATATAAAATCCATTGGTAGTAAATAATTATACTTCTAGATCTGCTATGTTATTATCTATTCTTTGTCTTTCAAGTTTGTCTTTTTGTTCGTTTTCTTTCCTAGTAATGAGTTCCTTGGCACATACTCTATAATCTTTCAAATCTCTATTATATACTGACTAAAAATAATAATTATACATTAATTATTTCTATTTGATCTTCAAGTAGATGTGCTAATATATTATATCACTTCTATATGTTTATAGTTTCGCTTGGTGTATTCCAGTTGCTCTCTCAACTCTTTAATTGTTCTCTCTTTGTTAACGTTAGAAGTTTTAACCATTGTGTTTTCTTCCTTTAGTTCTTTAATATCATCCATTTTTTTATATAAGTAATTTTTATTTTCGTTCGACGTGACGGCTGCATCCTAATTGGATATATTATTTTACAGCATTTAATTATAATTTTATTAAAAAGGTAGGTACCACAATCAATTTATTTTGAAATTAAAATTAACCGTTATGAGGTGTTATAATTATTACTTTGTAACTGGTTTTGAACAATTTATATTCTAATGTGACATTATGTAATTTTTCTTTTAACGATTTATTTTCCAACGTCAATTTCACTAGATCTTTATTCATTTTCTCAATATGATTTCTGTCTTCCTTACAACTATCAAAAGCCTGTTGGTATTCTACCATATGTCTATTTTAAATAATTAATGTTATTGAATATTCATACTTGATATTTTAATAATATAAATATAATTTTAGCAAGGCTGGACATTTTCGAGTTAATAAGTTAAGATCTTATATTTATATTAGCTTTTAACATTTTAATATTTGTTAAAATAACTTGTGGTTGACATATTTTTATTAGAAGTTAACTTAATAAAGAACGAATTAATTTTCTTAAACTTTAAATATCGTCAATATACCAGTCTTTTTAATAAATTAAAAAAAAATTCATTTGATATACATACTAAAATAATTCGTTTAGTAATTTTGTTTTGCATTATATTTTATCGTGTTCTATATTATTCAGGCAGATAAATTAAAAAGAAGATTATTTTTCATGTTAATAAAATATTTAATAGGTATATTAGTAGGTAACAATATTTCATTTCTGCTATATGTTACTTGTAAATAATTATCTTATTTGATTGATGTATAGTTTGCTTTTATAAAAACATGACGTAATTTTTTGTGGGCAAATATAATAATATTACCTAGATTAATTTTACATTTTTAAAAATGTTTATTAGATAAGTTAAAATATTTTGCCCAGGTGTACAAATTATCCAAATATATGTGTAGTCTTTTAAAGTAATTAAATTAAAATTAACTTAACCAAAATATTATAATATGACATCGCGGGCTCTAAACTTTTTCTAATTTATGTCAATTAATTAATCTTATAAATTCAGTTATAAATCATTAACTTGTCCAACCTTGAATTTCAAATATAATTCTTATTGCATAATAAAACATACTTCTTCATCATTTCGTATTTCTGCAGAAGAATTCTGAATTCATAAAAATGTTGTGGGTGCTGTTCAGGGTGCAATCTCACAGTATCTTCTTCGTACAAATGATTATATTTTGCAGGCAAATCCTCCCAATTCAATAATAAGTAATCTAACTTATGTGGCTTAGAGCCCAACATATGTTTCTTAATGAAAAGTTCTTCGTAAGCCGTTTTTTCATGGTTAGCCATGTTTTTATTATTAAATAAATTAATTATAAATTAATTATAAAAAAATTATTATAAATAATTATTATAAATAAATTATAAACAATAAAATCAGTTGCTATTCAACTTATTATATTACTATGTTTATCAATCGTATAGCATTAAAATTTAAAACGTATAATTATTTCAATTTGGCCAATAATATAATTAGAAAAGAATAGCTGATAGACCTGCCGTAAGGATATAGGTATGCAAATCAAAGTGTTCCAGTACGTTTTTTATAGGTTTGGTCGCTATTTTAGCACCAAATTTTTTTTTAAATATTTTATTCTTACTACTCTATACACCAAATACATATTTATTTTTTTATAACTGTCTCGTTCGTCTACGTACAATATTGAAGTTACTCGTGTCTATATTGAATTATTATTCTATTTATTATTATTATATCAACCGTAAATCATGTGTTTTTTCTTCATTATTTATTTTTACCTTATTTTCGTGTTACCACAAATAAGTTACCGTTATCGTTATTGTTACTTGGTCTTTTAAAGCGAACAGTCATTTAACGTCACGATTGGTTAACTTTTATGAACACTGTACGTCTGTACCCCTTTTTACCAATAATTTTTTTTTTTTTTGTACCCCTTCTTAGTTACTTAACTAACGTAATATATACATTTGAAACATTTAAAAACTTATATACGAGTATAGGTATTTTAAATGCGGTTTAAGCTTGAAATTTACAAATGTTACCTACCTTGGATTTTAGAGTTTTTTCCTCTATTTTAATTTAAAGATTTGTTAGTCATAGGCTCGTACCCCTTAAGAAATTTTATGTACCCCCAAGGGCTACTCGTACCACAGTTTGAGAATCCCTGTAATATAAATTATCAATATGTTACAATGTATATCCGACGACACAAAATAATCGTCGAATAGGTACCACCAGTGGCGTAGCTAGGATTTCCTTAAGGCCTTAAGGGGGGTGTAAATTATAAACATTAATACGAATAAACTATGACTTTTATTTCAAATACCTAATTAATATATGTTTATATTATTTATACCTATAAATATAAAATGGATAATAATAAAAATAATAGATTATAAAATCAAATCAATGTGTTGTATTTTATTCAATGACAATTATTTTTGTATTAGATCTCCAACTGTATTACTTCGACAGTTCGACTTATGGACGAATCCATTAAGTCTTAACTGACCAATACTATTGTCTATTTTTAAGGTATATTATTATTATTCGTTTTAATGTAGAAAAACTTTTTTCAGATTCACATGATATAACAGGTATAACTTTGCAAATATTGAAGGAGTTTAAATACATTTGGTAAAAAGTCTTTGATGCACTTTTCAAGTGCGTCAAGAACACCTTGTTGGTTGTAGGTACACAAAGTTTTTATAAACGTGTATACGTTACTTCATATCTGTTTCAATATCATTTAAATCAAATTTACTTAAATCTTTGATTACTTGTTGATTATAATAATTGTTATTAGAAATAAGAAAATAAAAGCCAGCTATAATAGTTAGATAGTTTTGTGGTGTATAAATAGGTTATTAATTTATTGCGCTAAATTATTTACAAATGAGAATATTAATATAAAAATAATTTGACGAGTTAAAATTAAAACAATTAATAAAGGTATACCTATACAATAATATATTTTACGGTCGAAGGGGGGGGAGTGTCATAACATCCAAACACCCCCCTTGTATACGCCACTGGGTACCACAATATAACGAATATTACTTCCATCATCAGACTGAATTTCTAATATATATATATAATATATAATATATTATACATTAATACTACAGAGACAGACATAGACAATTAGTGAAACTACAATATCGTTTGTTTTACCATACCTGCAACTAATTATTGTATTGTTAATTCATTGAAATAATTCATTTTTTCCTACTATGAGTATACGTTGAATTTACAAGATTGTTGTTTTCACATAGTAAAATTTATGTTTATTATAATTTCTTTATATGTATCCAGTTTTCAAATTGTCAATTATATTTCCGATGGAATAATTCTACTCACCCGCACCAAGAACGATTATATTATAATTATTTAGTTTTCTATTAAATAATTTTCGATTTAATTAAATAATTATTTATATTAATATTAATATCATAAATATTTATGTATGGACCAAATTTTCCATAGTTAAAAATACGTTTGTAGATTTAATAATGGTCAAACTCCGGCTGGTATGAATAAAGTTAAAAAACGGCTTTTTATGTCTGAAGGTGGTATGGAAATAGAAAAATTGAAATCTCAACCTAAAGTTTCAAGTAAATTAGCATAAAGTTAATATTAATATTAAATAATTAATTAAATAGGTATTTAACAATTATTTTATTAATACAATTTAATGTACGTAAGAAATGATGATAGTAAAGATTTCTATTAATCTTAGCTTTAAAAAATTATAAATTACACATTTTTGCTCCAATCCTCTACTTGTACTAAAATAAAATAAAAGTACACTTTAAATCTTTTTCGCATTCTACATAAATATTATATTCAAAAAGATAAGACAACAAAATTATAATAAATTATTAGCTTTCCCAAATATATAACAATACAATTTTTGTTTATTATAATATATTATTATCTAATTATATTATATTATTTATACCTAATTACTTGTGTATTTAAATATTATTGTGATTTAAATGTAATTTATATATATATATATATATATATATACATTTATTGCTGACATACGTTTAATTTTTTATTTTTTAAGGATTTGATAATGAATTTAAAAAAGTCATTAACAAATTTAAAATATAGTATTAAACATTTGTCATATGTAGGTACTGAATCTAATAAAAAAATGCTTGAAAATATAAACAATATTTTAGAATAAGGCGTGACAAGAAATACAGATTTAACTGATATTAATGTTAAACAATGAAAACATCCCTATGATGAAACTCTACAACATATTGAGTTATTTCTTGAAAATCCTACTCATAGAGATAAAGTTGTAAGTATTAACATTTAATTTACACCTTTAATCATTTTCATCATTATATATTTACTTATGTTGCAGATTTTGGAATTATCTCTTTTAGTTGGAAAAACAACTCCAGAAACTGTAAGGCGCATGATGCAAAAATTATTTAAAAACAATTGGTTACGCAATTATTCTTACATTGGTTTCAAAGGCAAAAACAAATTTTCTACTTTGTGATCTTGCAAAATAATTTTTGGTGAATTGATTATATTTTTATATCTTCCTAGTATATTATTTATTTATAATTTCATCATTTTACTGTTATTAGATGCTGTATGGCGTTCAAAGTTTAAAGACATTCCTGAAATGGAAATCACACTCACAATAAGCAAGTGGATGGCTCAAGACCCAAATCGTTTAAAAAAAAAACAAAGATAATGTTGATAAAGAAACTTTGTAAAATCATAAAATGTATTGTTTAAATGATTTAAAATAAATTTTAAATTAATAAATTATTAAGAGGTTGTATATGTTTTAAGCATATTGTAAAATTATAGTTTGGGATTTTAAATAGACTATATTATAATAATAATACTATATAATGATAATGATAATTAAAAAAATTGTTCTATAATAAGTTTATAAATATTATCTGTGTTTATATTGAAATATTAGTAATATAACATTAATACTATATGACATGCATGGTATGGAGGGGGCACAAAAAAATGACAAAAGGTTACACAATAAGTCAATAACTGATAGTGAATTTGTTGGTGTTAACTATATTAGCTGTTTAATGAGCATCACTTGCTATTAAGATTAGTATGTTAAAATAGTATTTTCTTACAAGTTCTAGCTGCGTTTAGCTAAGTTATAACATTAATTAAAATTTAACTTGTAAACCAAATTTTATAAACTACTTATTGAGGTTTAAGGACATAATGCATAGCACATATTTGAATGAAATATAATTTATTTTAATAAATAGGAATATAGTTACACAAACTATTGGTTTAACTTTACATTTTGTTATTAATAGTGTAGTGACCCCACGTATAATAAGTTTAACTAATCCTTATACGCAGTGACACAATGTAACACATTCTACGTTGAAATGACGAAGTCAGTTCCATCTGGTGTCTCGAAGTACTTCAATAATTGTAATAAAAAATGTACAACTTTTTTTTTTTTATGCTTAATCCAGGCCATTTAGGCCCATTGCCGCTTCCACTATCTCCTTCCATGCTTCTCTGTGTGCTGCCAGTTCTTCTCCGTTCCGTACTCCTAACATTCTGAGGTCTTCCTTGACTCGGTCCTCCCATCGTTGTCTCAGCCTTCCTCTTGGTCGACTTTTGTTTGGTTTCCATTTCGTGATGGTTGACATAAGTTGACCCTCTGCTCTCCAGACGTGACCGGCCCACCTTATTATCTGGCTCTTGAGTATGGAAACTATATTAGACTCGTTAAATAGAGCATTGAGTTCTCAATTGAGATCTTATCTATCCATATCCACCTTCGCCATTTCTTTTCGGTCCAAATATTCTTCGCAGGACCTTCCTTTCGAAAATCATTAACTTGTTTTCGTCAGATTTGGTGGACGCCCATGCCCCACAGGCATAAAGTAAAATTGATCTTTTTTTTTTTTTTTTTTTTTGAATCTACGACAGGGAACCACTTTCGCATTACTTCCTCCGGGCCGCCATTGTTTATTTAAGAATAAAAATAACAAGACGTAGTTGGTACGGCGGGCGGCTATTCTCCGTCTTACCAAACCATTACAACTATTGTATACATAAGTGACCCCTCACTAGGACCACACTTCAATTACAAACAAGATGTTGCCAGTTGGGGTCCGTGAACGTTAAATACATAGCTACTTTTAATATATAGCTTGAACTCTGGAGTCAACTTCACGACCCGGTGTCCAGGACCAGTCGGTCTGGAGTCTCGTTCTACCTTGCATTCTTCGCAGCCCGGTGTCTGCAAGCCTAGAGTCTTGTAACGTTGGATGGAGGTCCGCATTGTTTGACCCCGTTTTTTTTTTATTAATTGGTTTAACAAGGGTTTTATATAATCGGATTTTAGTTTTTCTTGATAATATTTTAGACTTAAATATACAACTTTACAAAGTTAAAATATAAAGTAGTTTATTTATGGTAAAATTACAATTAAATAAAATTTGTAGACAGTGTTTGAACACTGCCTGAGATAGTTATAAAACTGTATTCTTAACTAAATGGATTACTCAGCAGTCGACTCATACGATAAGTATCAAACGAATATCGTCAAACGTCGTTTCTCCGTCTTACCAAACCATTACAACTATTGTATACATAAGTGACCCCTCACTAGGACCGCGCTTCAATTACAAACAAGATGTCGCCAGTCGAGGGCCGTGAACGTTAAATACATATCTACTTTTAATATATAGCCCGAACTCTGGAGTCAACTTCATGACCCGGTGTCCAGGACCAGTCGGTCTGGAGTCTCGTTCTACCTTGCATTCTTCGCAGCCCGGTGTCTGCACCCGCCAGCCTAGAGTCTTGTAACGTTGGATGGAGGTCCGCATTGTTTGACCCTGTTTTTTTTTTTTATTAATTGGTTTAACAAGGGTTATTTGTAGACAGTGTTTGAACACTGCCTGAGATAGTTATAAAACTGTATTCTTAACTAAATGGATTACTCAGCAGTCGACGCATACGATAAGTATCAAACGGATATCGTCAATCGGCGTTTCGTCTCTAAGAATACAAATTAACGTCTAAAATGAAAGTTATACCATCACCCATATTTAGAGAGGTCGTAGGTCCTGTCGGATTCAGAATAATGGAATGGAGTGTTTAGTGTTGTTGACCATCTGCGTGCGTAAAAAGGCGAAAGAACGCCGAGTTCATGCGCCCCGGCGTCGAAGTTGATTTCTGGCCCATAATTAGTTCATATATGTAGTAGGTGTACTTGTATAATTTTGTGCGTCTCTCCGATATGTGTGAATTGTGAATCGATCTTAAATCGTGAAAGTGAAAATGTGAAATAGTTATCCGGTTAGGTTAGGTTCAATTATTGAAAAAATTATAAAATTATACAGCTCCCACTACAAGTTAATTGATAGATCCTCATCAATGTTTTTATTGACCAATGAAAATTAAGTAATTATATACAGCTGTTTCCAAAAACCATTGATACCAACATTAATTCGTATTATTACCTGCCGGATAGTTTTATCACAGATAACATAATGTTTTATGTTAACATCTGTGGTTTTATTCTATCTGGGCATTATCTATGTATCTGGGAGATAAATTGGAATTGAAAAACACTTATCACTTTATCTGGAAGTTTATCTGTTGGATAAGACTGCGATTGAAAACCCTGGCTCGATTGTTTTGGACTTAGTTAATCTTATTTTCTTAATAGTATGACTTTAAAACACGATCTGAATGATAGTATTTGCCATTTGGTGTACAAAATCTGGTGAAATATCTTGGTCATATTTCTTTTGTAATAATTCAGCAGCCTTATAGAGTTCCTCATCATTTAGTTCAATGAATGAAATCGGTTGTAAACATTTGAAAAAGTGAACAACATAACGGAAACTATAAATCTTCGTTCCATTTCGTTAATCCCGCGATCAAGTGTTATATTGAATATTTCAAATTTCTTTTGAGAATTATATTTAACCGTTAATCTTCACAAAGTTCATCAAAAAACATTTTTTTTTTTTTTTATTAGGACGTTTAATTTACTAGTAATATTATCAGAAAAAATTACTATTTCACAAATAAGCATTTATGTGTTATGTGCAGTATTAATTTATAATTAATTAATATTTATATTTTAATTTTTTTTTTTTTTTTGTCGTAATTTACAGTATACAAAACTACTGTTAGTTCGCCAAGTCTTTGCATTATGCTTATAGGGCATGATAAAATCACGGGCCCCATATTTTCCGATATGGGCTTGGGCCCAGCCTAGATACGCCTACATACTGAATATGGCCTATTGTAAGGAAAGTGAAATAACATTGTTTACATGGAATATAAATTTATAATTAAGGATATAATTTATAAAAATTAAATAATTCAACCATTAAAATTTACAGACAAATAAAACATAAATTGGGCATCTCAAATTTATTAATATGAAAATAAAAATTATAATGAAAAATGTGACTTGTTAATATATAAATAAATTATAAAAATCAAATTTTTAGGTTTATAATTTTAAAGTTATTGATAAAGACCAGATTGGAGTATCCAGTATCTATAATATGCGGATTTTTAATTTAATTTTTTTTTTTTATTCTATTAAAAATGTTTTCAGTATTTTAATTCACTCAACATTCATTTATTTATATTCTTATAATTTACTTTAAATATTATCCATAATTTTCAATTCCAAATTTAAGACCTATTAGATTTAATGTCATAAATAATAAATTCATAATAACAATTTTTTTGCATGTTACATTATTTCATAATAAATATTATTTATATTTAAAAAGGCCTTATTATATTATAGTACACTTTTGATAAAAAGAAAAAAAATAATATGATGTACTCATATTTATATTAAAATAAAAAAAAATTAATTTACTTATTTTTTAGACGGGACATAGAATTAAGATTGTGAAAAGAGATTGAACGATACAGAATAAGATATTCTATTGATGATTGTTCCCATCGAATTAGCATTAACATAACTATGTATAATAAGTTATATACATGATGTTACCATTATGTATATAAATTTTATACTATGTGCAATGTTTTTAAATGTATTAATAAAAACAGACTCAAGTATTATTTTTTATATCAAAATATTTTAATTTATACGTACTTTATTTATTGATTATCCTAAGCACTTATGACTGTTTATAAATATAATATAATTAAGAACAAATTTAAATTAAATTATCTCAATTTAATTCCAATTTCTTGCAATAAACATAATTATGCAATTTTTTAAATTAGAAAAATGACTAATTTAAATTATACAATATTTTATGTTTTATGATGTGTAGCTTTTTTATGTATAAAATAATAAATGAGATATGATTTTGGTAATTTTCCAATAGTTTTTTTTTAGTAAGAGGAAAATTATCTAAAAAACTACTCACATTTGTGTAATTTGGCGACAATGTATGGACATAGGTTATATGTAATTCCAATAGAATTAGAAATAGTTATAAATATTATTTATTTATATACAGAAGATATATTTGTATAAACTATAAAGACTTAAGTAAAATTATATATTAATTTAATTTAATTTACACATTTTGGTATTACAAAATAAACTTTAGATAAAATTTTAAAAATAAATGTATACAATTGTTTATGAATAAAAAACATTAATTATTTTTATATACATATAAAAGTAAATTTTTTACGTGTATTATATAATAAACAGAAATAAACAAAAAATAATGATAAATACAAACAATATTATTAAAAATAGAAAAAAACCTTGATAAACGTTTGTTATTCATCATCTGAATTATTGAATTCAGTTCCATATTCTAACATTTTGTTTAACTTTTTTGTAACCTCTTTATAATCAACTTTTTTGTATATTTTAATTCTTCCTCGACAGTTATTTTGGGTGCTTTGACACGTTTTAATGCTTTGGCTTCGATAGATTTACTAAGTGGAGTTGGTGGTTCACTAATAACTATTGTCTTCTTCATGAAATTTGCTAATGGAGGAGTTGTACATATATTCTTGAACTTGATCTGTTTGAATCTGATGACAATATGCTCATTTTACTTGGGGATATCATAATGCATTCATCATCAATACCATATTCAGAAAAATCTACATCATCAAATCATCATCTGCTGAAGAGCCAATATTGGCGTTTATTGTCTTGATTTTTTTTTTTTATTTAATACTTCTGATGACGGCACATGACTAATGTTTTTATTTTGTCTTACAGATTTTGTACATTTTGTAGGTGACATTTGTTTTGAACTAGTGGTACTATTCATACCGCTATTTTTGGTGGAATTCACAGAAGTTTTAAGATTACATTGGTGATTAGAATTCGTTGGTGACAAGTTTTCTGACAATTTTTTTTTTGATTGTTTTTTACTACTGCAATTAGAGCTATTATTAATAGACATTCGTTTAGACTTTTTTTCACTTGCATTACTATTTTTGCTCAATGATTGCCCTTTTATTGATTTTGTTGATTCTTCCAATATAGCTGCCTATAAATTAAAAAAAAAAAAAATCAGTAATGTATTTTGAAGAATATAATAAAATAGTATAATATATTATTGTTTATAATATATGAATAAAAATTAATTTAAAATAGATAAATAGAATATTATTTTAAATTTTTTTTATAGATACGAAAAAAAAAAAATTTTAATATAATAACAGTGTATGTACTCTTTTATGAATTACAAAACAGCTTTACCATCTACCTAACTATAGAAATTTTCATGTTAATGATAAATCATCACCATTCGAAAAACGATTCTAAGCAAAGTTTAGTTTGATATAGGTATTAATTATAAATTAGTGATTAAAATTTTAAAGTATTTAATAATAAAATGTAACCATATTAAGGTTATTTAAATCAAAGTAATTTCCAAAATTAATCATTTCATCATGAATGAAAAATTTCTATGTAAATATTCAATAAAAATGTCAGTGTCTATGATTTTTTATTTTTAAATTTGCGATTTATTAGTAAAATTAAATAAGTAATATCAAAATTGTTAAAATTAGTTATTCTTAATTTAACTATATTCTTTGATTTTTGGGTTTTCCTGAACTCAAAAGCAAATAATTTGAATATTAAAAAAATGACATTTATAAAGTTAACTATATAGATACAATTTCTACCAAAACCAAATGTATCAGTAAATCGCACATTTATTGTTGCATAATATGTATTAAATATTAAACTTTGAAAATGTATAAAAAAAAATTGTACTCTTTAAATGTTAATATATTTTGCTTATAAATAGAAGACTATCACATAATATATACAATTTTCATTTTAGTGCATTTAAAAGAAATTTTATATTTTGAGCAAAGCAAAAAATGCATAGGTTTTACAATTGTTTTTTTTTTTATGTACATATATATATACCTTTTTTTACCCGAAATAACACTTTGATTTTCATGAATAACATATATTTCCAATTGGAAAGCGGATGTAGTTGGTACTTTATTTAGGTCATTTTTAGAATTTTTCAAAATTTATGTTGAATGTAGAATCAATTCATATAATAATTATTTGATACTTCGTTCAAAATCCTTTTTTGTATGCAATGATTTATCATTGCATTCAAATTTTAATCAAAATTCAACACTATTTTCTTTAGGCCTGTATCCGTTCCATAACAGTATCAGCTCTTCTTCTTTTATTTATTATTACTTACAAGAATATAAGAAAAATTTCTATAAATACCATATTTTTTTAATTTACCAAAAATGTCAACTTTAAACAAGTATAAAAATCAAATGATACTAAATTGCAATTTACAAAATATTTTGTAACTAAGATAACCATATGCAGTTAAGGTTTTTATAAAATTTTCAACTCATAAAACTCAAATTTTCAATTTTGTTAAACATTCAAATTATCTTAAAATACTTGAAATCTAATCAAATTTTTTGAAATAAAATGGTCTATGAATTTTGCTGATTTTCCATCGTGTTTTGGTAATTATTTATTTTGCATAAGCGCAATTTGGAAAAATTCAAATAATTACCTGAATAAAGTACCAACAGTAGTCATTTTGATGGGAAATTGATGAACAAATTGCTAGACAATCTTTGAAATAATATAAGATAATTTTAAGAAATCTAGGAATTTGGAGGAAATACTTCAAAAATAAATGGTATATTGACTAAATGTAATGATGTAATTCTCTACCAAAAACATAAGTGTCCTATTTATAATAATTGGACTACATCCACTACCTGAAAATGTCTACATACATAAAGTCAAAGACGAATCAATTTTTATGAAGAAATTGAATAAAGTTCCTTAATTTATACTAATTATTAATTAATAAGATAACTAAATAGCATAAGAATAAAACAATAAATTGTATCTAATCGTTTAATCTTCATTTTTAATTGTATAGTACTAATAACTTAATTATAATATCATATTAATTACTAAATTAATCGTGGAGATCTAAAATACAATGTAACTAATTTAAATTTTCTACTAATTTTCCTCACATGAGTCAAATCAAATAAGTAATTTTAAGTGTTTTCTTAAAATATATATATATATATATGTAAATATTTATAATCCCTAAAATAATTAAAATGTATTCAATATGCATAATAAATAAGTATGTATATATCATTATATTATTAAAAATACATTTTTAAGATATAAATATTATACCTGTGCTTTAGAATTTAATGGTCGTTTTTTGATGATTTCAATAGAATTGTTGGCATTATTAAGGGATCGAATATTTGATTTAGCTTTTATTTGATCATGTATGTTTTGACAAATCTTATTTTTCAACATTTCAGAGGGACTGAAGACATTCATTTGTAATTTTGTTCTTTTTGGTGTTGAAGCTAACAATGGTGGTTGTCTACGATCTATTCGTTGTTTCTGTTGGTTATTCTCCAAAGATTTTTTTTTTCCATGGGTTTTATGATTTACAAATTTGATTCGTTTTAATGGTCCAGCAGGAGAATTCAAAGTAAAATTTAACATATTATTATTATTTTTAGTGTTTAAAAGCTTAAAATCATTTTTCCAAGTTCTGGGAATCCCATTAAAGGCTAAACATATTTGATATAATTCATTAGGGGAACCACCAATGATATTCCCCACTAAATGATAGATCCCATTATTTGTTTTTATTAAATCTTTAGCTTTTCGGCTTATCAATATTCCAGCATCATGATATTTTTCTTTTACTGTAACTTGATCTTGTTCTAATAATGTACCTAAAAATAATTAAATAGTTATAAATGAAATACAATATGAGGAAGTATAATCATTACCAGTTAACAATAAAGAATTCAATGAATTAATTTTTTTCAATGACCATTTCGATAAGAATTTTTCATTAATTTGTATAGTTTTATTAGAAAGTTGAGTATTCGTTTTGGTGTGGCTTGGTAATCCAACGACAATTTTAAATCCAAAGTTTTCCATAAGAGATTCTACAGCATTACTATCATCATTTTCAATTTGTTGAGCACTTGCATCTAAATATGAATTAGGTATATTTGTTGATTGCAATTTTTCTGAAGGTTTGGTTAATTCACAATATTGAGATATATCATTATTGTTATTTGTTGTTTTATCAGTTTCATTTTTTAACTGCAATAATATTTCACAGTCTGTAGTACACGAAGGTGATCTCTGAGAAATATGAAATGATTGATCAATACGAGGTAATACAACAGGTTGAACATTCATAGGTGGTTTAAACGGATTTAATTGTGCTATTGATTGAAAATTGTTTTCTTGTAGCTTAAATGTACTGTTACAATTCAAGTTTACTGTGGACATAGTAGTTGATGGTCTATAATTAAATCTAGAAGATGGTCTAGAACATATTTCAGAAAGGTGTGATGTATTAGTAAGCCGTGAAATAAAAGCACCATTACGTTGGCCTTCTAACATAATTTGTTTTATTCGTTTTAAAAAATTTGAAAATTCCTTTTCAAATTTACGATATGGCTGTACTTGTAGAAATTCATTCATGATATTTCGTAAAGTTTGTGTTTTTTCTTCTAGTATGTCATTAAATAATAATGCCTCAGAAGGAATATGTGGTATTGGCACCTGTGGCATTTTGAATGTAGAATTTGTTGAATTCATAATTTAGAACTAAAAAATAAGAATAAAAATAAAAATAAAAAAGTAGTTTTATATAATGAAATTGTAAACATATATAGGTAGGTATATACTAATTATAATTGTATTAAATAAATGTATTCAAGCCTAGATATAACAAGGAGCATTAAGTGCAGTATATGAAAAATTTTAAGGGCCTTATAGGTCAAAATATATTTTAAAAAATATGCATTTGTTACTGATATACAATTAAGAAAACAGATGGATTTTAAAAATATTTTATAAAATTTAAATTATTTATAGATATGTCGTAACTATGTTATTCATTATTGTGGTTAGGTTAGGTACAATGCACAATGATTGACATATTAGCTTTTAATTTTAACTAGGTATTTATTTTATTTTTAAAAAACACATACAATTTTTGTATGATAATAAATATTACATATTATTACTATATAAATTGATAAATATACATAGATAAGTTTAACTGTATGCAATTTTTATTATGGATCATCTGCATGGACTCTAAAATCTATTTTGTTCTGTGTCTATTAAAATTTAAATTAGGCCTTGCATGTGCTAATAAATTTTAAGCAAGTATTTGCATATTATGTTATTAAAACAATTAAAAAGTTATCTTTGGCATTAAAAAAATTAATTAAATTTTATTGGACCAAGATTATGATGAAATAACATGAAATCACTAAATTTCAGAACATTGTATTATTATTAAACGTATTATTAAATAGTAATCATAGACTATGAAATAAGTTTAATCTTTAATTACAATATTATAATTCATTCTGTAAAAATTTTAAATTCGATTTTTTTATATGCAGCAGTAATGTAAAATACTGATTACACCATGTACCTTATAGGTAAGTTATTTCATTCCATAAAGATGAAAAAGTTAAAATTGAATCGAAATAACTACAAATGAAATAGGAACTTACCTCCATAAAAATTAATGTCCGGAGAGCGAAAACATTAGAAAAATAGAAAACGGTCAATTATCATTCACCGTGAAGATTATAAAATGGAAGATAAAGATACGATGAGATCGTCGATTAAACGGTTTAAAAAAAAAAGAAATAACGAACTAACGACCACCGGACCACAACGCAGTGATGGTATGGAAAATGGAATGGACAATGGATGTATTAGTGATATTCCCACCCACACCAAGAGAATCAAAATTTCTCGTATGTATACGAAATATCCCTGCAGTGCTGACATATAGTCTATTATTCTTTCTACTATTCTTTCTACTATTATTTCTACTATTATAAAATAATAATTATCACTGTCTTTTCTTCTAACGATTTTTTTCCTTATATTTAATATATAAATTCTACCGTTCGTCGTACGTTTTCGAAATTTCCACGTTTCGCGTTCAACTTTTTATTTTCCTTCTATTAAAATTGGTTTCGTAATTTTTTACGAAAAAGCTTTTTTAACTTTTCCCTAACTTTTTCATGGCCGGGTTTCCTTTCCTTCTATTCGTGATAACGAGCCGTCCGTCGTCCGACCGACGAGCCTACCTTTCGCTCCCTACCACGTCGAAAATTTTGTGCGGTATTAAACTATTAACCGAACGGGTGGCGTCTGAGGCCTGAGCATGGCTATAGATAGAATTATATCTATAGAATAGTATCTATAGCCATGGGCCTGACCGTACTCAGTTTTTGCATTTTTTTTTTTTTTCGTTAATTTTGTCGCGATCTCCTATACACGCATGCGCATTACGCTCTGAGCGGCTAAACCTTAGATCATTATGAACAAAGTTCAGTCAGATAATATAAAAATTATTATATATCATTCAACATTAAATATCAACGTAAAATTTCCAAAATTGTAAAACATATTTAAAGTATGTATGTGAATACTTAGTAAAATTTTCAAGTCTCTAAGTTCAATGTTCAATAACTCCTAAGTTATCCTAAAATATTTAATAATAAATTCATCAAAGTTAGAATAACTCATCTACTACTATACTGATTTGTACATTAAATATTCGTCGTTATTAAACCTAGGTACAACACATGTGACATAAGTGTCCATAAATCCCTAAATGCTCATAGGCCATAATTAACAGAACTTTGCTCAGAATCATTTTTTAGAATGCGATACCATTGCATTGAAATTTAAATCAAAATACTTCACTATCCACTTTACACCTCTAGGTATCCCACACAAAGCAGTATCAGGTTGTCTTTTTTTCCAACTTTAAACCGTTATAAAAAAAAAAATTGTACTTGCAATATAGTATAGATAATATTTTGGAACTAAGGTAAACAATATATAGTTAAACTTCAGAAAAAAAAAGTCAAATCTTAAAACCCAAAATTACAAACTTTATTAAAAAATTCAGAAATTATAATAAGTTATGTAAATATCATGTAAGAAGTATAATATTCGTAAAAACAATCAAATAATACAAAACGATTGATAGTGGAATGTAAATAAACATAAACACGGGTTTTTGTAAAATTTTAATCATTCTTCTTATTTTCAGCTTCATTGTAAGGCAGCGGAAGTTCCTAAAATATAAGACAATTTCATTTTAATATATAATTTATATAATTAAAAATAATGTTTATATAAATTTAAAATAAATTAGTAATATTTGACAGAAAAAATCAATATAATAAAAGCTTACATAATAAGATGGTGGTGGAACATAAGCCATTTGTGGTATGTTAGGATCAAAGTATGCACTTTGTGCTACTTCTGCTGCTTTTGCATCTGTAAATATTATGCATCTGTTACTTTTAATTTTTTTATAAAACTGACATTGACATAAAATTAACTAATAAGTAAAATAGGTTAAATTTTATATTAAAGTTGCATTAAATAAAAACCAATATAAAAATACTTAAATTATTACTTAAATATATATATTAAATTAGAAGGGAAAAAGCCTCTTGGAAGACCACGTTTAAGCAGCGGCGTATTTACGGAGGGGAGATTTGGGGGATAGATCTCCCCATTGGTTTTATTTATACATTTTTGTATAAAAACTATAATATAATACATTGCATAATGAATAAAAATAGCATGTATTAGAGTGTTCACATAACTACTATATTATAATGGTAGAAAGAGTATAAGAAACTTTTATTATAACTTTTATGCATTATATTTGATTTATTAAAGCTAAGATTCATTATAATACCTTGGCCATTGAAATGTTGTGGTGGTGAAGCTGTTTGTGCAGGTAGAGCACTAACTGGTGGATAACCAGGATTACCAGTATATCCAACAAAACCTGGATATAGAGGAGGCATATCTGTTCTATATACAGATTGAGCTAATGTAAAAATAAAAAAAATCAGAATTATTTTTTTTTACAATAAAATTTGTTATTTTAACAATTCGTCTTGAAAACAGAAATGAATATTAGTGAATACTTTCATAATTAAATAAATAAATCTACAATTTTTAACAATTTAATAAATAATATCTATATTTCTTTTATTAAAGGAGCACACAACACAATTTAATTTTTTTATAATTAATATTTATAATATTTTATTGTAGTCAAAATTGATAAAAATAATTTGGTGAAAAACCAAATGTAAAAAAAAATATTTTTTCAAGAGTTATTGAGGTAATTGTAATAACCCTATGATGTCATTGGGTCGATCGCAGTGCAATTGCCTATCATTTGCATGTATTACTCGCTTTTCACAATGATTTATATATCTAAAAATATTTTTGATATTTTATTTATTTATAAAAATGAAAGTTTTACCGATAAAAATGATAGAAGGATCAGAATTTTAAAACAGTACTATATTTTTTATAAATATAAAAATTTATTTTTGTTTAACATGCACGCATGCCATATTGGTAGTAATAAACTAACAATGGTTATTCATTTTGACACAATAGAGAATAGTTACATTACATAACAGTAGTTACAGGACACATAGTTCCGTCACTATATATTATCTACTTTACTTATTCCTCTAATAGTCTAAATATAATATATAATTTTGTACAATATGATGTATGAAGATAAATCCATTAATTTATTAAATTATAGCTAAAAGTAAACAGAAAATAATTTATAATAGTTTAGTAACATATTATAAACATATTAACAATAATTTACGAGTATACAATTATTAAGATTTTAAATATTTCATATAACTAAATAATAATATAATATGTTAGAAATTTTGATTTTGTTTTCATCTTTAATGAATGAGAACGCATTAAATTAAACAAACTTACAAATAAAAACATTTTTTTTTTTTGTATTTTGTGCCCCTTTAAATTTACAATTAACTATATATTTTATAGATTAATCCACACTGGTAAAAATTTATATTGTACAACACATAAATTCATGTCATATAAAAATCAATATCCCATAACTAAACAGTTCCATGTGTTAAGAATGTGTTTCATCATAGGATATACTATACTACTAGGATATATATTTTACTAGTGTGTACAAATTTAATAATACATATTAAATGTATAATTACGAGGTGGTGCATCCAGGAATGCAGCAGGAAAAGGAATCCATCCATAATATCCAGGAGATGGTACACCATATAGAATATCTGCCAAATAATGAGGACCTTCAGGATTTGGAGGATTATCCATTTGAAGATAGTTGGTGTTGGCTATACAAATTAAATAAATACATGATATAAAAATATATTTATATAATATTATTTCAACATACTCATTGACGCAGCTCTTAACATAGCTTGTCCAAAATCAATAATACCTCCTTTATTGAAAATTAATTTGAATTTTTTTTCACCTATCCAATTTCCACCAGGTTGAGCACGGACTCTACCTTTAATATAATTTAAACCAAATACCGGTTGTACCAATTCCACCTAATTATTTATAGAAAATTCTATAATTAATAAAAATAACCAATAGATACATAAACTAAATTATAAAATTGTAAATACACTCACATCTCTGAGAGTGAAAAATGGCATACTGAACGATAAAAGATCATCTTTGTCAGAATTATTAATAAAAATTAAACGATGTGTAGTTAAAAACAGTTTTCCCACTTTTGAACCATGAAAAGCTCCACCATCTTGTCCGTGAAAATCAATAGTAACAGAATCAGTAAATAAAGTAATACTGAAAAATCAAATTTTATAATTAATAAATACTAGGTTTACATGAAACACAGAAGTAGGAAAATAGATAAATTATTATGTGTTTCAATAGGTATAACAATATATTTATTCAATATATCACTAACTTAGGTAACTAGATACAATTAAATTAAAATTAAAAATTATTAAAAAATTATTAAATAACTACCTGCCTATTATAATATTACTTATATTTAATTAACAATTATAATTGAACTTTCAACTAGTTTTTAAATATTATTATACAAATTAATTCAATTACACGTAATGAATAATGATTATCAATTAGCTTTATCTATACTATAGAACATTATAGAATGTTCATAATGCCAATCATATATCATGTATGCTGCTAAAGTATATATTATATTTGTGTATCGTTTTAGATTTTATTGTCTGTACATTGGAAAATTGGTAAAATTAAAGAGTGGACAAATAAAGAAAAATATAAAGAAAATATTTGTTTGTTTGAAATATAATAAAAACACATTACGAGTTTGAGAATGATTTAGTTGATTTGGCATAACTTGTTTGAATGTGGTCCAAAAGCATATTAGGAATAACTTCTAAATGTATATCGTAACAGCAATTACTATAATTATAAGTAATTAGGTAATGATTAGGGCTCGGATTTTAATGCAATTGCATCTTTTTTTTTTAATGCTTGACACGATGCTTTCCAAGCTTTAAATGTGTTTTAAGAACTCATTATTCTAATAATGAAATTTTTTGGAGCATTTTTTGATTTTTTATGGCATATTTTAAATTTTTTTATAGTTTTAGATCATTTTTACCTATTTCTTGAAGAAAATTATTATATTAATATTAAAATATAAAATATTTGTATAATTTTGTACTATTTATTCATTATTAACCATTAATTTAATCAGTCGATTAAAATACTATACATGCGCGCCCAGCTACAATAACACACACGATTGTCAATTACATTTTTATACATAAAAATTTATTAGCTGACAACTGCCGACCATTTAAATTTGAAAATATCAAAAAAATTCTTATTGTTCAATGTAATATTTTTAATACTACAGGTAATACAGATAAATTAAAATAAATTATTTAATTGATTTAATTATATAAATATTATTAAATTTTATTATATCATTTCTGTTTCAAAATGATTCACATGGTTCAAATTCAATTTTTTATAATACCTATAAAATAATATTTTTTTTATAATACTAATTTTTTAAATTTTAATAAAAAATGCGTAATTTTATACAATTATATTATGTTTTTATTTGGAAAAAAAAATTTTTAGAGCATTTTTTGAAGTTTTTAGGTCATAAATGCATTTTTTGATTGGGCATTTTTCGGTTTTTTCAGTGCATTAAAATCCGAGCCCTAGTAATGATAATGCTAGACATGTGAATACAATTGTATTAACAATAATATATTATTTTATAATAAGTCAATTGTTATTTGTTAATGGTAATTAATAAGTTGGGAACTAAATAATGTAGTATCTGTATAAATTATACAATATTGTATAATGATGGAAACTCACCATTCGCCCTCGTGAATCAAGCAAACGCCGCCTTCAACGTGAGCTGTGTTCAGTGCCATTTTCTAAGAGATTATACTGTTTTTTTGTGGATTGATCAATTATTATTGTTGTTTAATAATAAATCGATATACTGGAAACGTGTAAAACGACTGGTAAAAAGTAACAACCGATAAATTAATATTATATTTTGTTACCACACACGTAGATATAATATTATAATAATAAATAATTATAATAGTTAAACTGCGAGAGCTTTTTTTTCTGTGCCGATTGCGTCACGAGAAACGAGACACGAGACACGAGACACGAGACACGAGACACGAGAAACGAGATACGAGAAGCTAACACAACAACACACGAATACACGATGCGAAGAGAAAGATAACAGACAAGTAAATTTTAAGAGCAAAATTCAACACAAAACTGACTATAACCTATAAGTGACAACGTAGTATTTATTTATTTTTATTCGCATACGTAATAAAAATAATAATACACGGATGAAAACTATGCCCGAGATGATAATACGAGAAATTACTAGTGTTATTTTTATTACGTTGTGTTTATTGTTACGTTGAAAATGTGAAAGTGAAATACACGTAACGATAACGACTAAAAAATATGATATTCATCAAAAATGTGAATTTATACTTCAGATTATTACTCGTTAAGTTAATATTGTAAGAGCCAAACAAATTTAAATTTAAATAATATATGGCGTAACCGACCATAATGTAATATTATATCATAATTATTACCTGTATCATTGATTATAAAATTAATACATGACTAACTTGATAAAGTATTAAGTTCCTAGTTTCCTACCTATTTTGTATTTTCTAATTAAATTTTTTTTTTATTACGTTTTAATTAATATTGTTTTATTTATTATATTTATTATTTTAACACATGTTTTGCTCAAATTTAAATAAAGACTTATTTGTTAAAATATATAAATGAACATTTTTTTAAAATATAAATTAAGTTCCTATTCATCATTCATTTTTTACAATAGAAATATTAATTTTTTATAATTTGTTCCTATTCACCCCATTGACAGGTCAATAGGAACACATTTTTTAAAAAAAATATAAAAAATACACGATATTTCTTATAAAAATGGTGTAGTTATACCTATACAACATAAATCAATTTTGAAGATAATATTAATAATAAAATTGAAAATTTTATTACGGAAATGCCTCAAAACCCGTTCCTATTCACCCCATTTTACGGTATATTGATTAATAATAATTTGTATCCCTAAGGTTGAAGTTACATAATATGATGGGTGGTGCTTTTCTTATAAATTAAAAAAACTGCAATAATTACAATATTATATGATATAGTGTATAGTGGTTAGGCGTGCGCTGATTTCAAATTTAGAGGCAGCAGAAAATAAAAATCGGCCAAATTTTTGAAGAAATCCAGCCCATAATTTCATTTATTTTATAGTTAATTTTAAATATCAGTTATATTTAATTGTGTGTTGTTTAAAAAATATTTCATTGATTAAAATGAATTTTTTACAAATCTAATGTAATTAATTAATAAAAATTTAATTTATCAATGAGGAAATTTAATAATTAGCAGTCCAAAAAAAGATATCCAAAGGCAGCATTTGCTGCATCTGCTGCCCCCGTGCGCACGCCTATGTAATGATAATATACTTTTTTAATATTTTTTTTTTTTAGATAAATAATATATAATAATAATAGATTTTAGATAATAGACATAAAATATAATATATTTTAGATAGATAGTAATAATAAAGTAATACTTAATACAATATATTATACTAAATTTGCCATACTTCTATGTCATACATAATAATAACAATAAAATAGATACAGCTAACATTTTTGAATTTTAAATTTCAATAGAAATAAATCATTTAAATAAATCAGTCGTTATAGTTGAGACATTTCAGTTAATTGGTCATGAAACTCAGTAAATAACCGTTGAGTACTTCTTGAACCAGCCATAATTACTAATATTTCTTTTAAAAGCATATGCCTGGACATGCCTAATATTTTTGCTTCAACATTTTCACAATTTGAATAATTAGGTGAAAGTCTTAACAGATCTTGACATACATATCTTAATTTATCACAGTCTTCTTTTTCAGTTAAGTAGGAAACATAAGCTAACAACCAATATTTGTATTCATCATCCGATTTTAAAGCTAAAGCTGCTGACATTTGGTGTTCTAAAAATGATTTTGAACACAATTCACTCATGGCATTAGCATCAGCAGAATCTAAATTTGGTTTAAACTTAGAAGAATATGCTTGCATGAAACTTAATGGGTTTTTTATATTACCAGTATTCAAAATGTTATGTTTACTTTTTTGAAATGAATTTGAATAAATTGCGTCTCTGCTATCATCAATCATCATCCAACATTTTGCACTTATGGAAAACATGTATGACTTTCCAGTAGTGAATGTAATAATTGGTGTTCCATCTTCAGTTAACATACATTTTTTTACATTAATTGGATTATTTTTATTTGAACAAATTAATGTTTTTAGTTTTTTCTCATGTAAAATACACTTATGTTCATAAATGTTCCATACAGACAGAGACTTCTGCGTTATACATAATAAATAATTATTATTCGAATTAATAGTAGTAACAGGAGATGACAATACGTATGGTGGACTTTTTAATAAACCATTTTTGGAATCCATCACATGAATGGTACAATTATTTAATGCTACAATTATTAGTGATAATATTTTATTAAAACAATATTTTATTATACTAGAACTAAATACTTTCTCCCAAATAATTATATTATTACTATAGACTTTTATTTTAGACAAAGAACCATTTATTGTATTACATTTATCATTTTCTACAATAACTGTAAACGTGCCATGATTTGTAATTGTAAATTTTGGTTTTTGTTTAATACTTCCAATAAAAGTAGGTTTAATATCTTTTAAAATCTTCTCATCATCTTTAATAGTATTAAATTTCATTTTTTTAGATTCAAATAAATTTTGTATTGATTCTGCAGGTTCTGTTATCTTAGAATCACTTTTGTTAGGAGATACTTGTAAAACAGATGTTGGAATATTTTTAGGCACTTTTGAATCAATAATTATCGGGTTTTGTGATTCCTGATTAAAGTTACTACAACTGTTACTTATATTAGGTTCTATTATATCATTCACTCTTTCAATAACTACTTGACTTTTACTTTCATAAGATGATGAAAATGGTAAAACATTTATTTCTTCTGCACTGTCAAGTGTTAGAGGTATAGAAATAGGTGTAATATGTCTACGTCCATCAGATGTACGAATTTCAATTTGTTTTTTTAAAATAGGAAGTGAAGGTTTAATTATGTTTTTAGGAGGCTGTTTGATTTCTTTTGTAGTTTCAACCTTTTGATCTCCAGATTGCTTTGTATTAACACCATTCAATTTTAATATTGCTGGATTTTCAATAAAAAAAGTATTATTTTGTCGTTCTAAAGGAGAAATATACATTTTTTTATAAATTATATTTATCTCTTGATCTGTAAGTGCTCTTCCAATATCATTTCGATTGAATATTAAAATAGCTATAGAACCATCAAATGAACAGGCATACATATTTAATCCATTTTTTGACCAAGACAGATCTAATACAGGGCCTTGAAATAAACTTTCAAAATTGACAACTGGTCTTGTTGAACCAGTTAACCATACCGATACATTAGAATCATTTGAACCTACAGCACATAAACACATATGATGTGACTTTTTACCAAATTTATGTTCTATTATTGATGTACTAAACCTTACACAATTTATGGCTTGTCTATGCCCTACATAATCTTTATCATAAGTCCAACCATCTCTTTCAATAACTTTAGCAACATGAGCAATGTTGTTCATGGCATGAGCAGATACTAAATATTGACCATCTGGAGACCAATTATGTCTTAGTACAGCTGTGTTTCCACCACATTCTTTAAATGGAGTTGTAATAATAGTATCTGTCTCCCAATCAGATATTCTCCATATCCTCAAAGACTTATCATCTGATTGTGATGATAGATATTTACCAATTGGATCCCAAGAAACACCTTTTACCAAGCCAGTGTGACCTGAAAGAACTTTAAGTACAGTTGGAAACTTTTGAGCATCCCATATAATTATGGTATTATCCACTGAGCATGATGCTAAATATAAATCATGAGGTGACCACGCTAGATCAAGTATACCACCCGAATGGGAACGTAATGTAAATATACATTTCCACGTTTCGATATTGACAATATTTTTGGTACCAAATACTATGTTCCCACTATTAGGACATTTAGTCAATGACCATATCATAATAATTTTATCATCACTGCCAGATGCCAAATATTTGCCAGAATTACTCCATCGGACACAATTAACACATGACAAGTGGCTATCAATCTAAAAACATTAAATGCAAAATAAAGTGTATTCATTCCTGAATAATAAAATATTTTTAAAATACAAATACAACTTATGTATATTATAAAAACATACTTGACATAAAATTTTTGGTATATTTTCATTGTTTTCGATGTTTTCGTCTAGCACTACGGCCGTGTTCCACAGCATCACTAATCCGGAATCTGGACCTTGGCCACCGGTGGCCAATCTAGTTCCATCCGGATGGATGTCAATCGAAAATATTGGCATGCCATTGTGAGATATCCACGCCGGTTTGAAAACGATCATCTCAAAATAACGTTAATGTCTGTTCGCTTTTTATTCAAAATTGTACATAATTACGTTATTGTTATATCTTACAAATTGAAGAAAAAATTATTAAGTAATGAGTATATTATTGCCAACTCGGGTATAGGCGATTCAAGTTCAAGCTTTATATATAGCTAACTATATGCGCTCTAGCGGCTTCTGAGCACAACTAGATACACTTTCCAACCGGTAACATATGCTATTCGTAAAAATCCGAGCATTATTTCGGGTCGTAAAAATGTCTTCAGAATAAAAAAAAAAAAAATCCATAATATATAATTTTTTCCAACATAGATATAATTTATTTTAAATACTTTTTCTCTAACATCAATAATTTTTAAGTAATTTTTCTTCGACATAAATTTATAAATATAATTTTAATCAATTTAATTTACTGTATACAGGTATACAGCATGTATAGGTACAATATAGGTAGTATATACAGTAATATTATTTTCTTCAAAATATTTCGCCGATATTTGGTTTCTTCTTCTAATTGCAAAATAATATCTTTATTAATTTTTCCTATAGTTTTTCCTCTTTCAATTAATGTAATTATAGAATTTTTATGAGAAATAGAATTTTCGTGCTCATTTGCTTTCCGTACAGAATTTTTCCAATCATCAAAACCAACAGTTACTATAAATTCTAATTGATGCAGTATTTTTTCCAAAGAGTCGGTACGGTGCACAAAACACACCATGTAGATTCAGAAAACACTAACCATGATCGTATTTATTTATTCATGACTGTATTACACCATTTATACGCGTTATTAAAAATAATGATTTATTTAAATATCGAATTTTATCCGAATATTGACGTTTAGAAACGTAAAATCATTATTTATATTTTGATTAATTCCGTGTTTCGCGCAGTGCCGGGTTAACGTATAGGCAGGGTAGGCACGTGCCTAGGGCTAAATAAAAGTGGCCGTAAGAGGGGGCTATTTTTTTAGATTCTGAGCGAAACGATTACTTTTTGTTTTTTTTTTTTATGACTGAAAACACTTTTACGACCAGAAATAATGCTCCAATTTTCACGAATAGCAAGTTCCCGGTTATAAATTGGATGTAATTGGTACTTTATTTAGGTCATTTTTCGATTTTCTCAAAATTGACTCTAAGCGGTAGAAAAAACGACCAAAAAATGACGAAAAAACGGCATTTTTCAAATTTCGACGAATTCGATTTCAATATTTCACGATAACTCGGGCAATTTTGAAGTTAGAGACTTGAAAATTTTTTTGGGAGTTCATATAGGTACTATGTATATGTGATAAAATTTTGGAATCGTTACGTTCATTTTTCTACAAAATATAGGACTTTGAATATTTCGTAAAATTCTCGTTTTTTTGTATATAATGTTTGATAAAATTAGCAATATTTGGTATTAAGGTCTGAAAATTGTATTGAAGTATACTTATATATTACTTAACATTAATTCAAAATATAAGCAAAATCCTTAGACTCAATTTTTTTTTTATAGCCGTTTAAAGTTGATATTTTTAGTTTAAACGAAAATATTATGAAAAAAATGACGAAAAAACGGCATTCACAAAAACATGGCTCTATGGGATACGCGTGTGGTGTAGTCGGCGAAACATTCCTAAACGCTATCTTGGTGTTAAGCACCGTAGCCAGGCATCGACAGGGGATGGGTAACCACCGTTTTGTTCTTTTTTTTTTTCGTTTTTTCTTTTTATGTCTGAATCATCATATCAAAATATTAGAAAAATCCATGGTCTCAATTTGTTTTTATAGCTGTTTAAAATTGATATTTATATTTTTTTGTTTTTATGACTGAAGACACTTGTACTACCCGAAATAATGGTCCGAATTTGACGAATAGCATAATATGTTTCCGATAGGATGTTCTTGGTACCTTATTTAGGTAATTTTTCGAATTCCTCAAAATTGATCCTATGCGTTAAAAAAAACGATGAAAAAATGACGAAAAAACGGCAATATATTAATCAATACCTACATTATATGACTGAACTTCGCTCAGAAACGTTTTTTCGAATGCAATGGTTTAACATTGCATTTAAATTATAATTATAATTAAATACTAAGAATTTATGATATGCACAACCTATATCCCTGCGGCAGGAGTATCAGATCGTCTGTTATTTTTATAGCTGTTTAAAGTTGATATTTTTAGTTTAATCGAAAATCGTAAATTCTATAGGAATATTCTTCTTATTATTTCTCAATACTTTCACTTTTACTTTCACTTTTACTTTAAATTAAATGTTTTCTTTTTGGCAGTTTTCTTATATGCAACGTTATCGTAACTATCTTCAAGTTATTGGACACATAAAATTAACTGATATGAAGTTCGCAAAGTGATTCGCTGTTACAAACACGATTAAAGATACACATAATATATCCATAGAATAAAGATAAGGTTAGGTTAGGTCATCTTTCATCGTGGTTACAAATAATGTTCACTTCCAATTCCAACTTACACTTCTGAGTTCTGACTTCTATAATATTTTAGATTTAAGACTATTATATTTTAACACATTTTTTTTTATGCAATTTAATTTTTAAATTATAAAATCCAATAAAATAATAACTGCAAAAATGTAATAAAATTTTTTTTTTATCGTTCATAAATATTAGAATTTAATTTGTGTTAACGACTTTTCATGACTGGTAAGCAATTACATCATACAACATACTAGATTGAATTTTATTAAAACTAAAAGTGATTCATTTTACAGACTAGAAAAGAACGATAATGGCTTTTTGGTATTTTGATAAAGATGAATTGCGTCGAACCGCCTCAGCTCAAGATGGTATACCACATGATATAGAGTCAAGATATCGTCAAGAAGGAGCAAGGTTCATTATAGATGTTGGTAATAAAATGGACTTAGGTTACAATACTATGGCTACCGGTGTAGTTTATTTTCATCGTTTTTATATGTTTCATTCATTCAACATTTTCCCTAGATATGTAAGTGTGGAATAAATATAAAGAATAATAAGATATTAATATATATTTATCTTAATATATTTTTAATAAGATTATTTCTAAAAGCATCAAAATTTTGTTTATTAAATATACTCGTATACCTGTTATTAGGTGTAGGTATAAAAATGGCATTTTATTTTATATTTAAATATATACCTAATATAATTTTTATTACACAAATACAATTTATAAAGTCAATTTGTTTATTTTTTTCTTTTAAATACCTATGAATTATTTAATAATTACCTATGAATAAGAATATTTTGTATTCAATTTTTTTGATTTTAAGTTACACGTATACGATACTTCAAATTTTTATTCATTCTATTACATTATTAATTATGTAGTTATTATTGTTTTGTAATAGTAGTAACCTTTTTGCTAATATTTAATATTTGTAAAATTGTATAGTTATAAAATTAATAATACAATTCTAATATTATAAATTGTATAATTTTGCATTATTTAATTTTCTATTTCAGCTTACAGCATGCTGTTGTCTATTTCTTTCGGGTAAAGCAGAAGAAACGCCAAAAAAATGTAAAGATATTATAAAGATAGCTAAAACACTATTACCTAAGGATAAATATGAAACTCTTGGGTCGGACCCCAAGGTAATTATTCTTCATTTATTTAATCAAATTATTTTTATTGATTATATTCTTAATTTTCCATTATATTTTAGGAAGAAATCATGGTGCTTGAACGTATTTTATTACAAACAATTAAATTTGATCTACAAGTTGAGCATCCATATAAATTCTTATTAAAGTATGCTAAGTGTTTAAAAGGTATATTCTGTTTATTATAGTATTTTTATTAATTCTATATTTACCATTTAATACATTTTTTTTATTAGGGGATAAAGCTAAACTAACTAAAGTGGTTCAAATGGCATGGTCATTTGTTAATGATAGGTAAATATTTGAGATTATTTAAGTTCATTTTTATTTTAAAATTATATTTAGGTATAAATGCATAATTAGTATAATTAAAAAATAATTTGATTAGTTTTTAAATATAACACATTTAAATAAGACACTTAAGTATGCCATTAAAATAGAGTATAATTGGTATGTTTATTATTCATTAAATTATATTAAAGCTAATATATATAATTTATTTATATTTCAGTTTATGTACAACACTTTGTCTTCAATGGGAACCAGAAATTATAGCTGTTGCATTAATGTATTTAGCTTGTAAGTTGAGTAAATTTAAACCCAATGATTGGCATGGTCGTATGCCGCACCATTTGCGTTGGTGGGATATGTTTGTCCAAGGGATGAATATGGATGTACTTGAAGGTTTATTATTTATTTCATTAATAAAATAATTATAAGTAGTAATTTTTTTGAATAAAATAAGTTTATAAAGATAAATTTAACAACAAAGTATGTATGTTAATTATATATTTCTAAGTGCATAAATTCTTTTAACGTAAATATTTTTTAATTAACTGAAGTTGAACAAACAATGAAAAATAAAACCAATTTATTTATTATATTTTTCAGACATTTAGGTATAAAATATTTATTTTTTGGTTTATCATTATTCATTATTAAAAAATCACATAGGATATATATATCTTAATTTTTAATAGTTTTAATTATAAAATGAATATTTTTTTTTTAATATTTCATGTAATAAAAAAAAATTAATTATAAACGTAACTTAATAATATAGTGTAGGTTATATAATGATTAAAAAACACTCAAGTATAAAAAAATAGTAAAAGCATTTAATTTTATGTCTTATTTATAGCATTAATTATTATAGAAAAGAACTTACATTTTCAAATTATATATTAACCAAAATATTTCAGTACTCATTAAATACGATATAAATTATTTGTCTGTTTAAAACATTAAAATTATAATTAATTCTAATAATTTAAGAAACTTAGATTATGTCTTAAGTACCTATAGTATTAAAAAATATATCTATTATAAATCAATTTTCATTAGATACAAATATATTTATGTTTAATTTATTTTGATATTTCTAATTAATTAAGAAATTTGATAAAATTTATTTAAAATTAAAATATAATAAGTAATTTAAAATTGTAATGTAACTATAATATTACTCGATGAAACAATAATATATATATATATATATATTTTTGTGAAATGGTTTAAATAGTTGTATATTTAATTATTAAAATATGTTTTATTTTATTTCACTTAAAAAAAATATATATAAATTTAGAATATAACAAAATAACTTACGAATCTAAAACACCACCATTTATTTTTCTAATATTCTAATTCATATATATCAATAATATTATATGATAATAATTAAATTTAAACATATAAGACATATGATGTCTATTGGTAATACTGATTCCACCTTCTTTACTTTTATTATTTCATGCTTCTGAACTTGACAATTAGAATAATTATTGAAGGTGAATAGAATTAATAATTAAATACTTTATTATTATTATACTAATATATTATCATACTTTATTTTATAATAATTCTAGTTTAATTAATTATTACTATTGTCTATTATATCTAAACTTTATTGCTAATTGTTATAAAATTACTTTTACGTTATTTAATATCTTTATATCTTGTATTTTGTAAATATTTAATTTAATGTATATATCAGTTATTTTACTTCTTAATTGTACTAAAAAGGCTTAGCCCGTAAATTCATAATAAATAAATAAATCAAGGATGGCTTGAAGGGTTAGGTTTATCTGATAATTAGTTTCCAAAAAAGCCAGTGTTTTTTAATCTATGCATTTGTATATGAATAACTTGATTAAAAAATATGATCATTTAAACGTCTAGTTAATGAACAAAAAATATACTATTTTACCATATATATATATATAATTGTCTAACGAGATGTTTAATAAATTTATACTTAGCAGAAGAGCCATCATAAAAATATGAAAAAATGATTCACCTGTACTAATATTAGTGTTGCAGCTTGCATATGATATGTTGATATATATATAATTATTTTTATTTATATTTTTTATAAAGAATATTGATTCTTTTTCTAGATATTTGTCATCAAGTGCTTGATCATTATTCTTCTCAAGATAATAATGCACTACCATCTCCACCACAAGACAAATTTGTAACTCCTAAGAAAATTATTCCACCACAATCAATTTATCAGAAATTATTACGAAACATTTCTGCTAAATACAGTGAGTTAAAAATTATATACATTTATTTTTATGTTATTAAAAAACTATAATTTTTAATAATTATGTTTTAAGAATTATCGTAACATTATTTTTATTGTAGTGCTTACACCTGGACAAGAAGCTATTACAAAAAATGTGAAACTGTTAAATACACCAAATGCTTCTTCAGCCAAACAATTATTACCTATGCCACCGGAAATTATATCATCAAACTTTATTGTTTCATCTAAACCACAAAATGCGCAAAAACCATTTTTGCCACCTCCTTCCATACCACCAAAACTTTTATTACAACAATCACATCTAAAATTACCTTCATTACCATCAACGAAACCTCCTCCTTCAACTCTTCAACCTCCATCACCTACACCTAAACAATTATTAATACCACCTATAGATTTCCCTATGTATCCTTATGGTTCACTTAAAAATGCAACCCAATATAATGTGAATCCCATGTTTTCACAGCCTCCTAATATGATACAAACAGTACCTGGGCAATATAGACCTCACGAATCAATGCCACCTATGGGTGTTAAATTTATGAATGAATCTGTTTCCCCAAGACAATCTTATAGTGAAAATTACAATCAAAGAGAAAACATGGTTCAGCAACAATCACAACTACAACAATCATTCTCTGAGTTAGAAATGCAAGAATCATATGATGGATTTGATAGACAAAAATATACTGAAAATCATGCATTTAATCGAGATAATACATTTGTTGGGACAAGTTATGGTAATGGATCTCAACATTATAGTGAAAGTACTCAGAATTATGTTGATGGTGGTAGTCAACATTATTCTGAATCAGTTTATCAACAATTTAAAGGAAATTCTACTAACATACGTGATTTTAATAATAGAAGCAATCGATCGCCTCCTCTTCCACCTCCACAATACCAAAACAGATATCATCCATATCAAAGACGATAGTATTGATATTTAATTTATTTACATGTACAGTAACAGGTAATTTAGTACCTTACAATCACAAATATTTATAAGATTTCAGATGTACGCTGTAACTATTAGAAATTGAGTATATTATATTTAATAATATATAAATTAATTTTTTTTTCACTTTTTTTAGAATACTTATATTTTAGTTAATGACTAAAATACGAGTAAATGTGAATTTAATAAATAAGTTAAATTTACTTAAATTTTTAATATAGTTATTACTGGTGTTTTTAAATTATTTTTATTCTAATATAATTTTAATCATTATTTATGGATGTAATAATGTTTATCGAAGGAAAGACCATAGTTTACAATATAAGTGTCTGTTAAGTCTTGACCAAAGATGATGCTGTACTGAAGATGATAACATCGTTGTCAAAATACATATTTACTAAAATAATAAAGTAAATTTTTTGTGGACTTGTGTTTTTATTTATTTATATATATTGATTAGTTACATTGCAATTTTCTCCAAAATTTTTTAATGTCATATAGTTATAATGAGAATAGAAGAGTAATTGCTTTACATATATTAGATTAATGAGAGTACTGTATAATTATATAAAGTATGGAATAGTAAAAATCTCATGTAGGTTGTTGGTAGATTTTGTTTGATCAATGCCTAAACTTCAATAACAAATTGTGTACTTATAACTTATTATATCATGATCAATATATTTTATGAGATCAATTATCAATAATTAATATTTTTGAAAAACTTAATAAAAAATAATTCAGAATTTATTTACTTATATAATAATTTTTAAAGTCCACGAAAAAATAAATATTTATAATTTGTAAATCGGACATTTTATCAATATTTCAATTATCATTTTTTAGATGTATAGATCCTTAAGAAAAAACTAAATATCTATGTCATTGGTCACACTGTATGTAAATGATTTTAATAAAATTAATAATATTAGTAATATTCTAAATTTCTAATTGTTATTGGTCTTCTCTTACTATAGGTAGTTCAATTCTGAATTTCAAATTATTTATACATTATACCTACTTTATAATAATTTTTTAACAATATACTTAAAATTTAAAAATGTCCAATAGTGAAGTAGTCGATGGAGTGTTTCTAGTATCGGCAGTTGGTCAAATCGAAAAATCTCACTTCCCAAACTACGACAATATGTATTTGTTTACGGACCTGATTGGGAAATTGTCACCGTAAGTTCTTGCGTTGGATTAAATCGTGTTATATTTATACATATATTTTTTTTTATATGTGTACATAAAATAGGGCATCGAAGAAGGTAAATCTCAAATTGCTCAAAAAACTCAAGATGAAAGACAACTAGTTGTATGGAATTATCCATTAAATATTTCTTTCAAAAGTACTAATCTAAATAATCTCGGCTGCAATCAGCAGATACCATTTTCTGATGTATGTTTTAAATACATTTTACTATATAAAATTATTATTTTTTTTTTTTTTTTTTAATTTAAAGTTCTAACCAAACTTCACTATATTTTAAAATAAATAATTTCTCTACAGAGAAATCTTTAAAATTTGAATTTGAACTCTATTGAATATAATTTTTGTAATAATAATAATTGCAAAAATGAATAACACTTATATTTTATAATAAAAATTTAATTTGAAGTATAGTCTTTTTAATAATAATAGTAAACATGATAAATTTAAACTAAATATTATGGCTAATTTTTAATTCTAAAAAAAAAAAAAACACAATAGTCATAATATCTATTAATTGTGAATACAATATAATAACTTTTTTAATTCTAAAGTATAAAAAGAAGAATAGAATTATAAAACCCGAAGTATTATTTATTTAAATGCTATAAAATTGTATTAAAATTTGAAATATTGATTTGTATAAATATTGAAACAGTAAAAAGGTGATTAGTTATTATATAATAAATGTTTAAATTGATATTTCCTGTAATGCAAAAGACGTTCTACGATTATGAATATCTACAGCCCTTAAAATAAAATAATAGGTATTATACCCCATATCAAATTGAACAATTTCACAAAACATAGGTAATTTCATTGCATTGATATCCTCTAATTTCTTCCACATTGAAACATCCGGTTTTGATTCAGTCTTTTGGCATACATATAATTCGTACTTTATAATTCTTGCATCTTCATTATTTTCCATATTCCAAGTCATGATAGCTTTATGTCCTACATGTGTAATTGTCATGATTGGTACTGAGGGTACATTTTTCCATGATGGGTTTGAAAAATATTTTGGTGTTTGTGGATACGGCGGTGGGTAACTTGTTATGTTGGTCAAATTCTGATTTCTAGATAAATATTTAACACCATGAAATTTAATAGGTAATATTTAAGTTCGGTTAATTGTGATGAAATTAAAAAAAATATATTGCCTGTTTTTAACATTAAAAGCAATTTCAAAAGGAGCAAAATAAATTTTAAAAACCTGATAAAAATTTAACTAGGTAGTTAAGTAGATAGTTAGATAACTTTATCTAACTATCATTCTTCATTTTTATTTTTTTTTTTCTTTTTATTGAATAAAGATGCTGTAAATAATTTTATTCCGTTGATATGGTCACTATGATTTGGGCGAGGTGATAAAGGCTCGTTTTTTGTTTACTCTTTTCGTGCACAATCGGGTCAACGGACAAAAAAAAGACAATGAAAATGAAGAAAATGCAATTTTGGTGTAAAGTATAAATGTCCTATCCTTTAAGTCACGGGTTCTCAACCTGGGGGGCGCGCCCCCCTAGGAAGGCGTGACAAAATTTCAGGGGGGGCGTGAAAATGAATATTTTTTTTTTGTGCAAATAAATTCATTTAATATTAAAAAAACGTCATTGAAGTTGTATTCATATTAATCCAATAACCAACATTAATGTATAGTTTATAAATATTATGCATACATCAATCTTATAGTAGTGAGGGGGGGAGGCGTGAACTCATAAAATAGTTTGAAAGGGGGCGTGGACCTTAAAAGGTTGAGAACCCATGCTTTAAGTATTATCTAAGACACTAAATACTAATGCCCATCACTAGTAGAAAGGTGTGATCAGATTATAAATTGCTCTTTATGTCCTCACCATGAATTAGAGGTGGGCAAAAAACATCGATGTTTTTGACCGATACATCGATGTTTTTACATCGATTATTTGTTTCGATGTATCGAAAAAAACATCGATGGATTTTTGATGTATTTAAAAACATCTGTGTTTTGAATTATAACCATTAAGCTAAAAATATCATATGAACTTATACGTAATACGTTATTTTAATTTTATCAATTGGAAATATTATGTAAATATTTCATAATAAATATAATTTATGTCATGACGAAGTTAATTAAGTTATTTCGTCATGCTAGTAACTACACTTAAAATTAAAAGAAAATTTCTTTAAAAACATCGATGTTTTTTCATTAATCGATACATCGAAACAACCGATGTTTCTTAAATTTTGCCCATCACTACCATGAATTACATTACACTTCATTACACCGGCCACCATCAATTTTGGCATGCATTATGGCTTTTACGGTTCTGTGTGCAATGATTACATGTTAAATGTAAACATGTGAGGACATTGGAAGATGGAAGAAGCATCAAAGATCTAGACGACTTAACGTGCAACTCCAAACCTCACAATCCCTTATTTGATGAGTTTATATAAGAATCCTTATGACTATGACTCAAGAAGTATAATACTCGATTGTTATCGTAACAAAGAAATATTATTTTTTATAAAATCTGAAATTCTTTTAAATATAAAAGACACGTTCATTCGAAATTTTTTAAAAGTATAATAAATTATTAAATCGTATAAAAACTAACAATATAAATCGATCGTTGACCGATAAAAAATACGAAATTGTGTCGATACATCTCGAAAGCGCTATCTACTAGCGCGGAAAACTTAAACACGTGAACACTCGTAGAAACGGAGTGTTTTACTTTTACAATAATATTTTTTCTTTTCATTTTAAACTTACGTACATTCATACTATATTTTCGAAAAATCTCATTAAATAGGCGTACTTATAATTCCCATTTCGATAATCTACATATAATCACGAATTCACGATGCTTTTCGGATTACAATTAATTCACTTTTGAAAATTCACTATTCTAAGTACAAAATATTTTTGGATACTTTTTGTAGTTTCGGATTCTCAAAGTACTCATTCACGTTTTTAATTTTTTTTTTTTATCATAATATGTGATTTAACATTGGAACTAGGTAAATTTATTGCGACGTGTAATATTATTTCTGGTTGAGCAATGAAAGGTGTCAACAATTCATTGTGGGCACATGGTTTATCTCGAGATATTTAACTTTTTTCATATTATTATATTACTTATTATAATATTATATTATATTATGATCAAATGTAATCAAGTTTAAGATTTACAGACGAAGACGAACGGACATTTGTGTTCGAAACACGAGGATCATGACATTTATGATAGTTGTGTGTATAATATCGTATAACTGTATTAAATAATTATGAAAAGAATACAAAACGGTCTAAACCAGTGGTTCTCAATCTTTTTAGGACCGCGGCCCAAATTTTCTCTTAAAAATCTATCGCGACACCCATAGTTTTACATTTACAGAATCGATATCATCATTATTTTGGTTGTGTGAATATATAAATAAAAACGTCGACGAAAAAATATTGGTAAAACTATAAATTATATAAAATATGCATCTAAAAGTATAAAATGGAAAAAATTTGCCCTAAAAACCGAAAAAAACGCAAAATATGTATTTATATGCACAATAAAATTTCAAAACTAGCTTTGTGGAAGCATGAAACGCATTTGTTTCGCAATCTGCAATTTTTGTGACTGTATAAATAAATATGCAAAAGTCCTCTGCCTTAGTCACAACTATAATTGTGTTACACGTTTCATATGGAAAATGTCAAAATGTTCGTTTATTTACATAATAGGTACTTATAATTACATAATAATTATGTAAAAACTAAAAATATAAAACATTAAACTTGAAAGTCTTACGAAAGGCCGTGCACCAGTGGATAGGTACGCGATCTAGTGGTATATATACTCGTAAATACAACTACCTTGAAGTAATAGTTATACAGAATTTATAAGGAATTATTCATATAATACGTGGAAAATAAAATAATATGTTTTATTTCAAAATGTTTTATATAATATATTTGATAATGTCGATTATTTTATCGTATTCTACATTTTTAATTATTCAAGAAGAAGTTTTATAATCATTATTAATTATATTTAAATAATGCCATTATTTTAATGACTAAATTCAGTAAAACAGTATTCAAGTTTACTGAATTTAACCGGCATGCATGGCTGTAGATGCAATTTTTGTAATTTATTTACCATTAGTATTTAATATTGTATTATGAACATTACTTTCCTCTTCTAAAATACTATATATAAATTTAAATTCGTCGTTCATGTTTTAATTGTTTTTATGTACACTGTACAGAGTACAAATCATACTGATGTAATTTTATATTTTAATCTTTTCAATACAAATAAATAATTAATAACTTTTATATTTTTATAAAATAACAGTAGTAAAACATGCATAAACAAAAATTAAATTCCAAATTATTAGATTTATTATTAATAAAATAATAAACATTCAGATATTTAAATTATAACTATAATAACTATTGAATATAATTAAATATAAAATATTAATTGCATAATTTTTAATAATTAAATATAAAACGGTTGTTACAAATAAATTAATTTTTTTCATATAAATTATTATTTATACCTACGTATGAAAATACCAATTTGATCACAAAAACAATAAATAAATAACACAAGGTGTGTTATGTAATAAATTATATGTGAAATTAAGTATTTTTAAATACAACAAATTTAATTCAAGGAAATAAAATATTTTCAACATTAATCATATTAATTAATAGGTATATATTATATAAGTGAAATCATTAACACCTTCATAGAGCTATAAAAAAGAAACATATCAAACTAAAATAAATAATTTTTAGTAAAATATAACTTACAAAATATAAAATTATTAAATATTATAATAATTGTTAGGTACTACATTATATCATACTAATATATATTATATATTTTCAGTCTACACATTATTTATATATACATAATATTAAAAAAATAAAAACATCAAAAATATTAGATAGTACCTATCTACCTAATCAAAAACAGTAATTTCACAATTAAAGACCTAATTAATAATTAGTTATATGTCGAAAATATTGTTTAGTTAATTTAAAATGTATACCTATACGTATAAACGTGTATTATTTAGTATATATTAAATATTGACAATTATGGGCATCTGTTGTTGGCCGTACAAAAAAAAAAAAACATAAATTGTATAGGTAAGTTTATTGATATATTAATAGTTCAAGTATTGACTTGTGGATAATATATTTAAATATAAATCATTAATATACACCTTCAATTTCTGGAGAATTATCTCTTATTTGCTGTCCAACAATAATTTCTGTTAACAAAAATATAACATATTTTAATAAAAAAAAAATGATGAGGCAGTTAAAATAGCTAAAAATATGAATGTGATGGGTATGAGTAGGAGAGGGCGACCGAAAAAGAGGTGGTTTGAAGTGGTTAAGAGAGATATGGAAATGGCTGGTGTATGTAAAGAGGATGCAAGAGAAAGAGTCAGATGGAAGTTGAGGGCCATAGTAGACGACCCCAAATAGATAAGAAATGGGCGAAGGAGAAGAAGATACTTATATATAATTATACCATCACTAATTGGTACTGCTTGTTGAACAGGTCTAGCTTGCTCATCCATCAACATGTTTGGAACAGCAATTTGAACAACTAAAGACATTATAAATTGTATAGGTAAGTTTATTAATATATATTTTAATATAAATCATTAATATATACCTTCAATTTCTGGAGGATCGCCTCTTATTTGCTGTTCAACAATGACTTCTGTTAACAAAAATATAATATTATTTTAGTAAAAAAATGATGTTATAACTCATAAGTCATAAATATAATTTGTTTACCTTTAATTATAGGTGACTCTGGTCTAACAATTATTATTTCTACCTTTTCAATGTTTACATCTGTAATAAAAGTAAGAAAGTGTATTATTATATTTGATAATATTTTAAATATTAATGAAATAAAATAAAATACATTCAATATCATTTATCTCTGCAAAATTTACAACATTCGATTTATTGAATTGTTCAAAAAATATAACATAAACAGTTAATTGGTATTTATAATAGTACATAAAATATAATTATTGTCTTTATTATACTTATATAATATATATTACTTAATTGAAAATTTGATAATTAATTGTGTTGCAAATTTTAAATGTTATCTTATGTAAAGGAGATCTTACAATGTTGTCAAGTACTGCATGAATAGTAACCAATTGATCAATGTATCTTGGAAAGTATGGTACAACTCCAAAAGTACCGTCTACTGCTAATACTCATACATTTTGGAGGTATGGTGCATAATGTTGCAAAAATATATTATTGCTAAACATTAGCCCTCCAAACACAGATTGACCATTTTCTATGTATACAAGATAACCTTGATAAAATGGAATATTTTTGATGTCATCTTTAACATACAATAAACGACCTCGCCACCTATGGGAAGCAATAGTCTCTACCATTATTCTCATATCAATTGGTATTGGTGGTAAAACTGTTCTCCGTGCTTGACGTATCACTCTCAAAGCTTGTTCAACATTTACTTCCAACACTGCATTTGGGTATCTAAAACATTTTCATTGTCATATGTAGGTAATTGTATTTAAAAGCTAGTGCACTTTGAATGCTGTTTTAATTTTCATATTATTTTTAAGTTAATATTCTAAGCTTATTATTTTAGATTCTATTTTTTAATCTTATTGTAATTTATTAAATTATGCATTACTTTCTTGCTGCTTCTTCATAAATTTCTCTTGCAGTCACATCTTCCATTACAGTTCTATCTCTCATGTGCTGTAGAAATTTTCCTTGCTCAACATCGTGCCCGGGTCCACGGTTGTGTGCATGATTTACTATAATGGGTAAATTTTCAGGAATAGCATTGAAGCTGTCGACCTACACCCTCGTTCATATCTAAAACATCTTAGCTGTCTGAAAGTGTAATTTTGATTTAAAGCTTATATACTTATATATTATATATGATAACACTGTATACATATACATGTTATAAAATTTAATTTGTTAAAATAATTAATAACAAGTATTTTCTTATAAATTTATCATTTTTACATTAAGAATAATAATATATTAATATACGAGTACCTTCGATTTCTAGACTCTTGATTCTGAACATAAGAGTATATCCACGAGCATCAGCAAAAATCATACGCCCTCTCATACCTGGTACTACTCTTGATGGTTCCTCGTCTCCTAAAGTAACTCCTCCGAGAGTATTTTCACCAACAGGTAAAAGAGGAGATCTAGAGCGGGACCGTTGTCTTTCATCATGTTCTTCAAAGTACAATAATAGGTATATAATATTGTTTTAGTTTATAATATAGCAATTATACTAATTAGGGGATCAATGTCCTAATATCCATGCAAAATAAACTGGTGATTTAGCTCTTATTTTATATACTTCCTTTTACTTAAAAAAAAAATAATAATATAACCACTGCTGGAATTAGCCGCAATTAACCTCTCCAGGTAGCGCACCAAGTGCGTCCATCCAAGTACAGGATGGATTTGATGATATCCTCGGCAGTGATGCCAGTGATTACTGGCTATATTATAGTTATTATATTGTTGTTATACATATTGCCACATTTACTTATGTTTTGTTAATACAGATTTTCTAAAAAAAAAAAAAAAAAAAAAAAAAAAAAACTAGAAAAAAGAAATAACTGATCTGCGTATATCAGCGGTTATATAAGTTTTATCCTTTATTCACTAAATTTTTTAAATCCTATACAATTTGTTTTATAATACATTATACACTTTTTTTAAGTGATTCACATTATGAGAAAAACTTATGTACATTATATGTTATAAATTTATAATAATCCCTTATTTTATTTTCATTATAATTCAATTTTGACAATAAAGTTTATAACTTAAATATAAAAATTAATATAATTAATTTAATTTCTATATTTTCATGTGATTTAATTTATGAATACTAGGTATTATAAATTATAATATATATATACGTATATATAACTTTTTTCACAATTAAATTTTTCTCATATATACAATTAAAATATTTAAAAATAATGTTGCTTTATATTTTCTATATAAATTTACTTTATTATAAATGGAGGTCGATAATATATTCAGGCACACGAGTACTTACACACAATAAAGAATTAAACACCATTTTCTTTTTAAAATTAAAATTTTTATTTAAATGCACTTTAATTATTAATGTAATAAAAATATTCAAGCACTTGTTAAATTGACATACATTATACTTAATATTAATAATGGTAATAATTAAACAATTTTCAATAAAATATTTAAAAACATTTTTTTTTTTATGTATAACATAATTTTTAGGAAAAAAATGTTTATATAAACAATTAATTGGCTGTTGATTATATACCAAATATTTATCATAAAAGTATAATTAAAATATATAATCATACACTTATTATCTAAATTGTAATTTTGTTTAGAATTATTATAACTTAAGGACTGAATTTTTAATAAGTTTATAATTTTATTTCTATAAATAAAGATCCATGAATGTAAAAAGCAATAGAACATTTATCTTTTAAGGTTATAAATATATAAAATTTTAGGTAATATATTTTCAAGCATTTTAGACATTACGATTTTGTTTAAAATGTATTTAACAATTTATTACTGTAAGTTAAATTTTTGAACTGTATTTTTAAATTTTTAAATTAATGAGTATAGATTTATATTATGTATATGATTGGTATATTGAAATATTATTTTAAATATTACATTATAGATACTTAATGGGATATTTGTGGTAATAAGTCTTAACATTATTGTTTTTTTTTTTTTTTTTTAACATAAAAACTAGCATAATATGTATACATACATATCTTAAATTAACTATTTTAATTAGTTTTAGTAATATAGAGTATTTTAAATTACTTAAAAACAATTACATTAAAATGCAAGAATATGGATTATGAAAATTTAAAGAAGTACTACTTATCACTTTTTTGATATATAATGCTAATAATTTCTCCAGACATCATCCATGTTAAATGGTTGGCTTATATAATTATAAGAATTTTGTTTGAAAGTATTAATGTTTTGGTTAGTTGCAGAAGATAATAAATCAGCATCTGAAGTAAAAAACGAAGTATTGGAATTGTCAGTTATGGAATATAATTTTTGACTTGGAGGAGATATGGGTAATGGATATGACGGTGAGTTCAATGCATAATTTGTATTTTGAAGAGTTTGAGACAAATAATTACGTTCTGGTGCAAATGGTTTCTTGAAAGCATGGATTTTTTGTGGTAATGTACATCCAAAATATTTTGTGCTGTTATCATTTTTCTGTATATCACGTAAAGGCCATTTAGGTAAACTTTTTTTCAATGCATTCATATTATAAGAACTGGAAATATTAAAATTATTTACTTCTTGTTGATTCTTGGAAAATTGTGGGCCAATAGGTTTGTTGTTTGGCATGTTATATCTGGGCTGATAAAGAGTAGGTTCATTATAAGTAACTGGTATATTTTTAGTTTCCTTGTTATTAATATGTTGTGTCAAGTTAATATTTTCTTTACCAGGAAAACTAGCAATGCGTTTTGGAATAAATGGTTTAAACAATAAGCTACTAGTTGGTGGCAATGTATTCGGACGATTACAATTTTTAGGAAGAATAGGAATAAATCTTACTCGGTTACCTTGTGGATTAACTAAATTATTCTTCTTTAAATCTTCCCACCTTTCCTTTAATTTAAATATAAACATGGAATACATATATATTAAGAAGAATATATTTTTAAGTCATATACATACTACAATGCAACACTAGTCATTTTCATCTACATCTCTAAAAAATCTGTTAACTAATATGTTAGTTAAATGATAATTTTGATTACACACTAATAAAGATAAAATTAGTAGGTACCTATAAGAAAATTGTTAACATATTCTCATCAATCAACAATAAAATATACTTAAATAAATTCTAATTATAAAAAAATGTATCTTATATCTACAGCTAAACAAAATAATAGTACAAACCTTAATTATGTAAATGTTTTTATAAATAAATATTATATTATTAAAATTTGTCTTATAGTGGTGTTATATTTGATATATTTATATACCAACATATTTACATTTTATCAAGGTAAATATGTATAGGCAGTCTTGTCTTGGGTAAATTACTATTGAAAAGTAATAAAATTACAAAAAAAAAAGTAACACCGTTACAGTAACAAGTTACTTTTATTACTTTACTACCCAACACTGTGTATAGGTGATCTAACTATTACAGTATTATAAGTATTATATAATGGAAAAAATAATAAGAAATAATTGTTTTGTTCTTATTGTTTCATGAATAATTTAAGTGTTATATTTAATATACCTATTACAATTATTATAATATAGCCGATTATAATATTAATGAGGGGGGGAATAGAAATATAAATTTACCTTTTCAGCTTGTGCTAGTGAAATCCAAAGAAGTCTCCAAGTAGTAAATTTTTTCCTGTCACTAAAATTAAATTTCATTTCGATTGAATCTTGTTTATATCTTGTTCATAGAGGAAATACATAAGTATCATATGAAAGGTTAGACATAGTTAAACTATGTAGAAATTAATATTAAACACAGAAAAAAAGTACTAGAAATGATTATTTAAAATATAAAATTGTAAAGTAAAACCTAATTTATACATAATACGTTAAAATAACGAGAACTTGTCGCTGAAATGCCGAATAACATATGAAAAACTGAAAAGTGCCTCTTGATAATTGTTATCTATTTTCAATAATATCAATGCTTATCTTGTCAAAAATTGTTATTTAAACTTTAAACTCTAATAATTACTTAAATATATTGTACTACTGTAGTTTTATTTCTATAATTTGCTATGGCCAATGACTATCATTTTTATCAAATTATATTATATTCATAAAAAAAAAAAAATTTAATTTATATTGAATTCAGAATTATCTGATTAATAATTAATATATGTATTATTAAAATAAACGTATTTAGGTATTTTGTACTAATGTACTATGACGAATTAATAAATTTATACTTTTATACTAGTCAGTACTAATTATTTTTTTTTAAAAAAATAATCAAATATGATTTAATAATATAATACAGTAGAAAGTAGAAATAGTATTAGAACAAATCACTATTAATTAATATAGAAAAATGGAATTTTATTAAATTTTAATTAGACAATATTTATACTTTTTATTATAAAAATATTTTTCTATTATCTGAGTAATGACTATTATTTTTTTGTGTTTTTATGTAAAAATGTTAATGTTAATTTTTAAATGTTGATTTTGTAATTATAATTTTTATTCTTTATTAATTATTAGGACATTATGAAATAGATATATCATGGATTACTTAATTTTTATTTTAGTAATAATATTTTATTTGTATTTATTTTGATAGGTTACCTATAATATAATTTTATAATTAAATCAGAAAAATATAATATGGCATATTAATTTAAACAAACTAGTAACTACTATCTACCATTTTTGTTATTAAAGCATTTACTGATTATAAGTTGGTGGTTAGTTAATAATTTTAAAAGATATCTTATTTTTCAGTAATTAAATATGTTATTTTTTCAATTTGGTTTATGTAGAGTAATTTAAATATCTTACCCAATTTTTTGTATCGTTAAAATAATACATTTTAGCTGCATATAAATTGTTAAATAACTCTTTCAACTTTTTCTTAAAAATTTGCGCTGCTCTAAAATTTAAAAGAAAACATATTACCATTTAGAGTTATATTTTTAAATGTAATTTATTATATATTACTTTAATGATTTAAAGGATATAAATAGCTTGTTATCATCTTCATATTCAAACTTCAACAAAAGTGTTGGATGATATTTCACAAAATAGTTAATTTCCTTAAAAATAAGTGTATAATTATTAATTTTAATACAATTCATAATATAATAGTATTATAAAATAAAATACTTACAGTTTTAATGAAGCATTTATTGTTACTCTTTGGTGTTAGTCCATATATCATCATAATTGTATTACGTAAACTTTTTTGAACAATTAAAGGCTTATAACTTTCCATTAAGAGAATTCCATTATATTTTCTTATGGCAATTTTAACAGAAATCAAATGTCTATACATTATGTATCCAAAGCCCTTATTTAATCCACCGCTTCCTTTCAATAACCGAACACTGTAGATTTTGCCAGATATTCTAAACATTGTATATATATATATATATATATATATATATAATTAACTGATATAAAGGAAATTTATTATTTATTAATAATAAATACCTATTTATAATTCTTTTTAATAAACGGCAGTAAGTAGGTAGGTAGACATGTAGTTTTATAATCGTTATAATCATTAATTATTTGAGTTTAACTTAACCTCCTATTGTTTATAAATTTATACAAAAATAAATAATTGATTATAAAATATATTTATATCCTTAGACCTCAGATATAGTACAGTATCTTGTTAAATATGTTATAAGTATAACTTATACATATACCAAATAAAATATAATTTAATTTAATAAATAATATATAATAGGTACCTACTGTTGATTATATGGATAATAAAAACTATGATTAGGTATTTAAGTAGATATATAATAGACAGAATTATAATGAATACTATTATTTTATATTCAGCAGAGATAAATGTATTTAAAAAAGTATTTGAAAAAATGTATACATTATTTTTATTATTTAAATAAAAAAAAAAAAACTATTTAATAAAAAAGTAAAATCGATATTCATATAGATTATAGATTTTAATAATTATATTTTAATTTTCATTATAAATAATGTAATAATTAGGTAGGTATATAAGTACCATTTTACATAAGTACAAATTAATTCCACAAGCCACAACTATTTAGGTTACCTACCTACCTAATACAATTATTAATTTTTTATATATTTTATTATTTACTCGTTAAACACATTTTAAGTGGTTAATATATAAATAATAAATTCATTTCAATTTAAGAAAATTTATGAAAATTTGAAATCAAAAGTTATAATGCATTATGCATTAATGCTTATTTCAAAACTTTTGTAAAAATAATATATTAAATGTCAGCGAGAATTTTAGATTTGAATTTTTATATGTAATATAACATACAGAAGGAGTTGAAAAAGGGACAAGGTAAAATATTTTGATTTCTGAATTCTGATCCTGTTCCTGCACAATGAAACAGCCATTGTAATTTAGTACGTGTTAACCCTTAACCAATGAAAATTAGAATTGGACGCTACAAAATAGTACCTACCAATATACTACTTGACCTTTACCAGAATTCCTTGGAATTAAAACGCCTGGTTTTTAGAAATACGTTTTTATTTACTTACATTTACATTTACTTATATTTTAAAGGGATTCGAAGCGTCGATTTTCTTTCTCTGTCTAACACACATAAAAGATAGGGATTCAGACGTTTTCTGTTTCCAACGTAACGTCCTATTTATGCGATAAGGGATCTAAAAACGGATTTGAATTCGTTAGAAAGTCTACTTTAGATCGACTTTCCACTTTTTTTAAATTTTCTTCTTATTGTTGTTGAAACAAATTTTATTTAAAAATTTAAAGAAATTCAATTCTTGAAGAATTTAGGACAAAAAAAAAAAAAAAAAAAAAAAAATGAAAAAAGTGGGAAAGTAAATCTAAAGTAGACTTTATAACGAATTGAAATCCGTTTTCAGATCCCTTATCGCATAACTAGATCGATCGTAACATTGGAAGTAGAAAACGTCTAAATCGCCATCTTTTATGTGTGTTAGACAGAGAAAAAAAATTGTCGCTTCGAATCCCCATAATATAAAATTATCGATCGACAGCTACCCTACCGCTACCATTTAATAGTAATTACTAATTAGAATATATTTTTTATAGAAAAACTTTATTTTTTCAATATAATACCTATTAAAAAATACAAATCATTTATTGTAACATAATTATAATAATGTATAATAATTACTTTGCAAAGTTGACGAATTTCTCAATTGAGTAATTCGGAGGCAAGTTACCCACGTAAACTTCGTGGTCGTTGTCGGGTTCAGGATCGTCACGCTCGTTAATCGGTCTGTATATGATCTGCGAGTTAATGGTCATTAATGCGTAGCCCATATCTATCAGCAGGTCGGCCATAATTAGCTCGTTAGCTATCGGACAGGCGTCAATAATTTGAAAATACGTTCGAAACAAATGGCAAAATATAATAATGGCCGAACAGTGTTTCGCAGGGACACCATGGGCTGTTAACTGTTGTCTGACTGTCTGTTATGTTTTATGTAGGTACTTAGTCTTGTTCACGATGTAGAGAAGATAAGGTGATAACACTCCCATTATAAAATGAAAAAATAGCGTTCTCTTTTTGACCACATTTTAAATAGTTGAACATAAATCCGTTAGGCACCGCCACATGACCAAAAGGCCTATTTTTCAAAATTCAACTCAATCATCCCATATTCAAATATATTCAAATTTTAATTTTTAATTAGATATGAATTATGATAGGTACCTATAAATTTTATTACTTATTTATTTACTTCAAATTCTTAATATTATACATTTTATTACTTTAAATATATATAACTAGGTAGGTAATTAACATAATTTTGATTGTTTTAATAAATTCTTTTGTTTTTTGTTATTATCTCTTTTTGCATTTGCTTCATTACATGCAAAATGCATTCTACATTTTAAATAAAAAATTATTATCGTCCGTGTTATTTCTCGTGAATGTTCTTCACATCCTAGTGTTTATATATTAGCTTCAGTCACAAGATAATTCATTCTACTGAACAGTAAGTCTTTATGAAGATGTTCATTTGCTAGTTTTATACAAATAGCATCTTCAAGCTATTAAAAACAAAAAAATAAAAAAGTTGAGAATTGATCATATTAACATTTTATAGGTAAATAGAGTGCCCCAGTTCTCATTTTAGATGTTATGTACAAAGTCTGGATTTGTACGATTCTTGTACATTTTATGAAGTGATTATGTTGGACAAAGGTAAGTTACAAAACTAATACAGTGAGGTTCATCTCTAAATAATTGTTTTTAATTATTTAATTATCTTTCATTACTTTTTTAACTTTGATTATGGTTATCCAATGTTATTATTTTTATGTATCTATTTATATATATACACCTATTTTATATTTGTTCTTTTAAATTTTTACAATTGTTCTATAATTTGCTATGTAGTTAACAAAGTAATGAGATTATACCTATTATATTTTATATCATAATTAATATTTAGTTACCTGATAAATTATTTTATACAATTCATCTGATGGAATTAATAGGTATCCATAACTTTTAATATTTATAAGTTTATGTCTATCATCTTTATTTTCTTTTTCAGGTGAACATAATGCAGAAAAACATACATTAATTTTATATTATATTATACCTTTGGAACTCGAAATAATGTAATTTTTTTTTTCATTTTTTTCACTTGCATATCCGGATTTACAATTTGGAACAAAACATTTGTTTGGCATTTAAAATAATTAATTTCACCAGAAAATAGCTAACAATGTAATACCAATTTTTTAACCATAAATTGATATTAATAAATGAATGACAGTAAAATATACTAAAATAGTATCTTAATTTATTTTATTTTATTTTTTATTTATATAATCATTTATTTTTACAAGATGTAAACAACAGATACAATTTTATGATTATCAATCTCTCTTAAGCTAAACTTGTGTTAGAGATTGAGAGTATAACAAATTATACATAAGAAATTAATATTTATGCAATAAAAAACAAAAGATTAATAAGAAGAGAAGAAGAAAAAATGAAAAAAAAAAAAATATAAATAATTGTTTCTTCAATTTACATATTCTTAAAAACATAAATTTAAATAAATAAACAAATAAAATAATAAAATGCACAATACATAAATTTTAAACTAAATCTAAGAATAACCATTTATATACAATATTTTTAATATCATTTTGATTTAAGTAAATTTTTTTCTTAAATTATAATAATAAAACAAATAAATTAAAATATATTTCATGTATTATATAAAAATGTTTACAAGTATAAATAAATAATAATATTGTATAAATATAAGTATAAATAAATAATAATATTGCATAAATATAGCCATACATAATAAAAATAGGCCTTCAAGGATGGTGGCTCTACCTGGTGGTATTCGTACATAATTATAAATGTGCGGTCATTGCAAGCGCGTATATTTTCTAGAGTGTGATCACCTTATCTTCTCTACATCGTGGTCTTGTTGATAGCTAAGTAGACAAAAGTGGTGCCAATATACGAACAAATATGCAAACTTAGTTGGTACCTACTTTACACAATTTTATAGGTTATGTAGTTATTTATTGAAAATAAATTATATATTATTTATTATTATTTATTATACTGTAATTCAGGATAAATTGATTTGATTTAAAAAGTAACTGAATCAACTAACTTTTCTATGTCTTAGATCATATTATTAAATTTACGGACATAATGTCCAATTACAAAGTAGTACAACAGTATTGTACAGAAAAGAAAAAATAAATACATGAGAATTAAATAATAATTACTTAATATTAAAAACAATAGAAACAATATTTAAATAATTTTTTGAGAAGAATATATCTAAATTATGATTAACATTCCAATTTATAATATTAATATTTAATATTATTTAGTATAACGGGACGAGCCCAAAGAATAAATAAAAATATGTACAATATAGGTAAAACTTAAAATTAATACGAGAAGGAGGGGTCACAATTTGCTGTGCACATAAGACGGATTATATAGGGGAGTTACTTAAATAATGTGAATGAGAGTGGGGGATATGGAAAGAGACTAAATTTTGGGTGGAGCGGGGAGGCACTTTAAAATTAATTTGGGTTAAGAGTGAAGGAGAGTCAATTTTTCCGGAAATAAGATTGTTAAGGAAAGTAAGGTTAAGTCTGTGACGACAGTTAGCTAAAGTAGAAAGATTGATTTAGTGAAGTACGGGCGTATAATCATGGGGTGGATGAGAAATGTGAAGTTTGTGACCTGCAAAGCGTAGGAATCTCCTTTGGACACGTTCTATCATGGCGCTTGCATCAGCAGTGTAAGGGTCCCAATTGATAGATCCATATTCAAGAATAGGACGAACAAGGGCACAGAAAAGGGCCTTAAGAGGAGATACAAGTTTAAATTCAGAGGACCGTTGGATGAAGCCCAAAACTTTAAGAGCTTTACAACAAATTGATTCAATGTGTTTTATAGGAGAAAGAGTAGGTGTGAGAATGAACCCCAGATCACAAATAGTCTTCTGAATGTTGTAAAGGGGAATTATGGATGAAGTAAGTATGAGTAATGAGAGAATGTGAGCGAGAGAAAGAGAAAACAGAACATTTTGAAATATTTAACGATAGACCCAGGGACTCACTCCAAGCAACTAAACTGTTAAGATCTTGATTCTTTAAGATTATTAATTAAATTATTTTATTATTTTAGTCTTTAGAATAGTATTTATTATATGATTAGTTTATGTAGGATTTAATTAAATTAATTATTAATTAAATTATTTTATTTTAAACAGTTAAACCAGATTCAATAAAAAAAAAAAAAAGAAGAAATTAGTTTTGTCTGAAGAACAACGTTATACACCATTAAAATACTTTGTAACAACAAAAAAAGAAAAAAATTATCCACAAGAACTCTTCTTATAAAGTTAAAAACAAATTGTTCATTTTCTTCAGATCATTCCAAAAAATAATATTGTTTAAATTTCAGTAGTTCTAATTTCTAATTTAAGAACATCGAACAATATAAATAAATAAAAACCCAAGTGCCCAGTCCACAAAAAATTTACTTTATTATTTTAGTAATAATTTTAGATGTTATCACCTTCAGTACTAAACACAGATCATAGCTACATGCGCTTAAATACTAGTGGTCTTGCACTTGTAAGTCATGAGTTGTATGACTTATTCGTGCGCGTCGAATGTTATAATAATTTTAGTAAACAATTTTGTAAAGGACTTAAATCCCAATTTAATAAATTATTTTTGTTTTTTACCATTTCAATTGCTTCCCTAATATTTAGTTCTTGTTACTTTACAAAATTGTTTACTAAAATTATTATAACATTCGACGCGCACGAATAAGTCATAGAACTCATGACTTACAAGTGCAAGACCACTAGTATTTAAGCGCATGTAGCTAGCTAACATCGATCATACATCCTCTGATCATACACCTTAAATAATCAGCATAAATGAACACCCAACATCGAATGGTCCTGCTGCCCCCAGGAAGAAAATAAACTGGAAAAAATTCGAAGTATAAATGAAATACCAAATTAAAAATAGTCGAATAACTAACATATCCAATATTGACACCGAAATAGATAAACTCACAAACATCATCTAATCAGAACTGCAGAACTGTACTTATGTAAATAATCAAACCCACACACACTCAAAACTCCCGGAAGAAATTCTGTTAGAAATCGAAACCACCCACAAAAAAATGACAAATATCACGAGACCCGGCAACAAAAACTATGTACAACAAACAAATTGCTTACGTCAAGTACCTACTAGAATCACAAGAATCATGAATGGCAACAGTTTACAAGAAATCTAAATTTTAGAGATAAATCCATCTACAAACTAAACCACTGTCTTCTCCACAAATCTCCACCCAAACAACCACTTCTATTAACCGATAGGACAAAAGTATTCGACGAAAAGAACAAAACCAAACTATTTGCTAACACGATGGAAACCCAATTCACAACAAACCCAGGAAAAGTCCTACAAGAAGTGGAAGACTCAATGAATATCATAAAAAATCCAAATCCAACGACGAGTGAATATATATCACCAGGCGAAGTATGAGATATCATTAGACGTCTCCCATCAACAAAGGAACCAGGTCCCGACAAAATAACAAATGCAACCCTCAAACGACTACCTAAAACAGGAATTGTACTTCTCGCTAATATATACACAAACTGTCTCCAGAAATCATACTTTCCCAAAAAATAACCACAAGAACTTTTCTTATAAAATTAAAAACAAATTGTTCATTTTCTTCAGATCATTCCAAAAATAAGATTGTTTAAATTTCAGTAGTTCTAATTTATTAGAAGAAGTAAATGATAACTCAGTTTTAATATCTGGTTCTCATATTCCAAAATTATTGAATACAAAACTAAGTAATAATAAAAATATATATTTGTCTAATTATGAAAAAGAATCATATAAAAAAAAGGAACTCAATTTAAATAAAC
>JAIUCT010000102.1:139211-163569 GCA_021307375.1 Tetraneura akinire
AATTTTTGGTATTAGGGTCTGAAAATTTTACTGAAGTATACTTACATATTACTTAACATCATACTAAAATATTAGAAAAATCCATTGTCAAAATTTTTTTCTATGGCCATTTTAAGTTGATATTTTTAGGAAAACGAAAATTATAATCTGACTGAACTTCGCTCAGAATCGTTTTTTCGAATGCAATGGTTTATCATTGCATTCAAATTCTAAGTAAAATTAAACGCTATGATCCGCACACCTGTATCCTGTGCGGCAGGAGTATCAGCTCATCTTTTTTTTTTTTATTATTCGTAGTAATATATTATACTCAATTCTATATATATAAGAAATACGCGATATTTTTCTACGTTATTTGAATTCGTCGAATCGTGTAAGTATTTTAAGTATACGTATATGATATATATAATAGTGTATACGAGTATATTATATAAGTTTCACAAGTCTCTACATCTACATACATGTGTCAAAAAATAAAGCAAACATTTTTTTTTCAATGCTTTAAACAAATATTCAATAATTCAATAATTACTTTTACTATTTCGACTATCAACAAACAATGTCTATAACGCGAAATTTATATAAAATATAATGTGTCGTAAGTCAACAATTCAACATAATATTATGTATTTGTCAAAAAGTATAATGCTTTGCATTCTTACGTAAGAATAATATATTCAATTATGAAATTCAAAAAACACGATAGGTAAAAAACTAAAAATATGATTGCGTAATGCCATATAATACGTCCTACCAACAATATAATATACGTTTTTATCGTACACGTTAGTGACAATAAAAACAATAACGATATTCATATAATATAGCAATTTAAGAAGGGCGAAAATGCCTATTTAAGTACCTATTAAATACGTTATTACAATAAATTGTTCACTAAAAGAAAATGATAGAATCTAATAATAGATCGATCCTTTTATATTATCTTTTAATTGAATAAAGGTATTTTTTTTTTCTGGAACGAAGATTATACCCTTTCGGGAACATAATTAAATGACGAATTTAGTTTAGACCAGTGGTGGGCAAACTTTTTTAATTGGGGGCCACAATGTTTAAAAAATTCTAGAGGAGGGCCAGAATTATAGAAAAAAATTTTGTTTAAGCATTATTGAATCATATATTATAAAAACATTACAGTATTATACACAAATGTTACAAATTAGCTTTTAGTTCTTTTACCTTAAATAATAATTAATTTAACTTTTATTCGAAAACGCAACCACCAGGAATAACGATTAGGTATGACGCAGTACAAAGACTGTTAAGTTAACATTACACAATAACATTATATCAATTTACATATACATATATAAGTACATCATACATATTATTATACGAAAACTACGATAAGGACGCACCAAACCGAGATCTAGGGAAAATATTAATATGAACAAAAATATAAATTATATACCTATTATCGTAGTACCTACTATCTACCTATTATATCCACGCTATATGGATATGACCGCGCACAGTCCGCGTGAATCCATTTATATATTTAAAACTATTTTCTTCGATAATTTTCAGAATATTTCGGGAATTTTTTTATACTATACGGGCCATATACTATCCATGTCGATGAACCCTCGGCGGGCCGGAGTTGGCCCGCGGGCCGTACTTTGCCCATCACTGGTTTAGACGAACGTCTACATGTTGAAATTTAACAATATATACATTTTAGAATTATTGTGTACATGCGTGTGTGGTTTTGTTAAAATTTGACCAGAATGAATTAAGAACAGAAGTTCCCAGCTTGGTAATATAATAAATAATAATAAATATTGTTATAATTTTGGGCAGTAATACTATATTACCTAACGATAAACGTTTGACGTATAAATTCCGTTCATTTTTCAAGGTTATTAAGTCATTATTATTGTGTCATTCACCCGTTCAGTATTATGCATTAAAATATTATAAAGGTGGGTACACACTTGCAACACAATCAGGTCGCGCACGAACGATCATAACCTTAATATTTCACACATTGATTTATTAATATTTTGTTCGCACGATTACTCCAAAATTATTAGTAGGTAGTTGAATAATTTGGTGGATATCATTATAGCCAAGTATGTTATGTTTAAAATTTCAATTTTACATTTTTTACATTAGATAATCAATATTATAAATAATTTATAACGTCGAAATTCAAAAAAACAAAAAAAAAAAAAAAAAAAACAAAAAACAATTAAATTACGATACATCGGGTAATATAATAATACCAATCACGCGCGAACTGACCTCTAAAATTGATAAACATGAAATCAATAGTGACAAGTATTATATTATTATAAAATAGAAATAAAAATAAATAGGTAATAATAATTAACATGAAAGCGTATTTATTTATTTATACATGCAATTTACTATGTTTTCGTTTCATTATATCAGTACATAATAATATTATATATTATACGAATACAAAATTTTGTAGACGATATTATTTTCAGAATTATAGCAAAAATTAAAATATGATCAAGAATCAAGTGTTAATTCACTCGAGTACTCATGTAATGATTTTGAAGGCAAACAATAATATTATAAGACATAATTACCTATATAAAATCATTATTATATTATATAGTTGTTTAATTTGTTTTAAATTTTCAATAAAATAATACAAATAATACGCAAGGGTTTTATTCTGGTACCAGCAGAAGTTTTCCAATTAGTTTTGAATTTGGATTTGGAAAATAATATTGAAATATATCCATATATCTTAACGGATTAATTTATGATAATAATTTCAGAAGAATGTGTAAAACTAATATTGTAAAACGATAATTAAGTTGAGTTTTCATTAGATTGCTGTGATAGTATAGCTTATTACTATTTCAAATTTATTGAATGAATTTACTGACACTCAATGAATTTATATGCAAAATCAGAAAATTAGTCCTCAATATAACGTAAAATGTTTAATATAGAGTATAATGTATAACGCTTGTTTTTCATGGCTATACACTATACAGAAAAAGCGGTTTTTGAATATTTATCGTTGCAACTATAATAATATAATAATATACGAGTACGTGTATAATATAAACGCAATCGTGAAAATATTCAATATTATTCACAAGTAAGTAAATAGTATAAACGGATATGAGATAAATAATTAGTATTCATTTTATCATCCGAAATATAATGACGTATTGTATTGTAAACACATCACGCGGTCGGCGAATTCAAAACAATTTCATCGCGTCGACAGATTGTCTAAAACTCTTTCTTTCTTTTTCCTATAAATTCAATCCACGCCTAGCGTTATGACGTTCATGACATCAACATAGAATGTGAAACTTTTGGAGAATATCCAATCCATACATTATTTAAAAAATTACCACAGTATCCCCATAAATTTTTTGAATATTTGTAGGATGTCACCTTCAACATTTGATATTATATTAAATTCAATACATAATAAATTACAAGAGCCACAATTAAATTATAGAAAAGTTATTAGTCCCGAAGATAGACTTCTGGTCACATTATACGGTGAGTAATTCTACCCTTAATTAAGTATCTATACTAATTAATATTAACATAAAAATAAATGTAATTTAGTAATTATTTTGATACACTAGAAATGCCAAAAACATTCGGGACACTTATGCAAATTATTTTAATAAACTATTATTTAAGATTTTGTCGAATAAATAATTATAATTATTGATTACTTACAGTCAGTTTCCATTATAGTTCCAATAATTCCTATATATTTTTTGTTAATAACGCGTTACTCGCGCTAAACGTTCGACACGCATCGCACGCTAAAAACGCGTTCTGTCTGGCCGTACACTAAGAGGTTAAAATTACAATAGTACAATAGTCAAAATTTAGTCTTAAGTAGTCCACTGTGTGGGCGTGAGTTCGAATCCCACTTCTGATATGTTAAATGGTCCGCTAGACCGGGAATCAAACCAGAGTCTCTCGCTTTCCGGGCGATTGCTCTCCCACTGAGCTACCAAACGGGTGTCTTTCATTGCCTAAACCGAACGCTTCTAGACTTGCTAACAATATTATAATATTGTCTTAAGTGATAAATATTATTGAATATAAAAATAATGATTATTGTTATAATTAAATAGTTCTAATAACAATTAACAAGTAATGAGAATGACTAATGACTAATAATATGTTACAATGTTTACAATAACAATATAATTATTAATCTTAATCTTAATATGTAATTGTACTTATAGTATCTAATGTGATAGATATGACAATAATAATAATAATAATAATAATAATAAAATGGAACAAAGGTTCACAATACTACCGGTCTACCGCCCTTAATGATTAAAATTATTGAGTTTTTTTTTTTATATATAAAAATAAATGATAATAATTTTAATAAGTTATATAATTTGAAAATGTTTACATATAATTATTCTAATCCTAAATTACATCTACGTGATCTAGTGTCGTAATATATTCTATGATTTTTTGTAGGGAAAGAAGGGGTTGATCTATAATTATTTCTCTTATAGCTAATGGTACATTTTCATTTTTTAATTGTAAATTTTGTTGTGTATGATTCATTATGCCTTATACAATACTTATAATATGTATATCTTAAAATCATTATTACTATAGACCTCGGATGTTAATGACCAAAAATTCATTGAAATATGCATTTAAAAATATCAAAATATGTAATTTTATGCTTTAAAATGTATATATATCTAGGTATTTCTTCAAAAAATATATGCAAAAAAAGGGGTTCATATTAATTAATAATAAATTGTATAGGTTCTTTTAAATGTGTAGGTATATTTAAAACTATTTTATTGCACAATACACAAGGATATAAAATATGAATAGTAGTAAATACTAAATAGTAAGTAGATTAATCAAAATTAAATTTTATATAAGTTAAGTAAACTTTAAATATCAGGATTACACTGTATAACAATTGTTTTGCTGACATTTTCAAATTTTAAAGACCTTCGACGATCTGCCAGTATAGATTTTTAAATATTGAAAATGACCGTTCCATGTCTACAGAATTGATTATAGTGCGTACTTATATAGTTAACAATATCGTTTTCCATAACATCAGATAGTCCATCAAATGAGTCTGTTTCACCATCGATTATTTTAGAAATTTTGGATAATACTTTAAACCTTGAATTTTTGTCTAAGGCTGGCGCCACACAGAGGCGTTTTCGCCTCGCGTTTATAAATTATAACATTATATTATTATCTACTGTACTTGATTTTAATTTGTTCGAATGATACTTTATGTGCAATATGGACGATATAGAAGTGACTGGAACTGGTACTCGTTCCGAAGGGAGACAAGTCAGAGAATTTTTTGCAGACTATTTTATGACTAATTTAAAAATTAAGCGTACTTATACACACAACACAGTCAGTAAATACAATGACCACACGACAGTTCAAATGTTAAACTTTAAAATTGTATAACATAATATTTGACGAGAAAAGAATATGAAATCTCACCTGATAACGTTGGGTTTTAACATCATCAATAACAAATTTCAATCATTTTATGAGTTTTATTATAAATAAATTCAGATAACGCCGGCGGTAAGGCGGTACAACCGCGTCATGAGGCGGTTTGGATAGCGGTCCGACGAAAACGCGTCTGTGTGGATCTGTACATAACATTACGTGAGATCCGTTCTTGCTAACAAACCGCCGCGTTTTAACCCCGCGGCGAAAACGCCTCTGTGTGGCGCCAGCCTAAGACTTTTTGTAATTTTGTGTACATTGGTATAACCTGAAGAGCAGATGCTCCAATTTTTAATTTTTTTGAAACTTCGTTTATAACGGTAACCGAATTGGATAGAGTTTTCCCTTTTCTTCAGGAGATGTTAGAGCTGATGATAAGAACGAAAAATTTGATTTTATCAATAATATATTAAATCGAGAAATAATTAATATATGCATTTATATGCAATTATTATTTATATTTATATATAAGTTAGAGAATTGAACATTTTATTAGGTATTCACATAGGTATTATATATAGGTGGTAAAATTTTGGAACCGTTACGTTAATTTTTCTACAAAATATAGGACTTATAGGAAAAATATTTAATAGAATTCTCGTTTTTATGTATATAATGTTTGATAAAATTAGCCATTTTTGGCATAAAGGTCTGAAAATTTTACTGAAGTATATTTACATATTATTAAACTTCATATCAAAATATTAGAAAAATCCCTAGTCTCAATTTTTTTTTTTTATAGCTGTTTAAATTTGATATTTTTAGTTAGTCGAAAATATTATGAAAAAAATTACGAAAAATATATTCCTACGTTTGTTACTACATCACTATATACGTAGGTAGTACTAGGTACTTACATATAATTAACAAAGGAAATTAACTAATATTTTTTTTCTTCATAGATTTTCTAAGAATACTGTAATGGAGTGCTTAATGCCTCTTATATTTTTTGAACAAAACGAGCAAAATTCTATGAAAGAACTAGCCAGTTTCTCCTTTAATATAATTATTACACTATTATTATTTATTAGAAAAAATCCATCATCTATGTTAGAATCATAAAATACATTGTGTTAAAATGATGAAAATTTAAATAAAAAACGAATTATCATCAAAATAATTGATAAAGACTAATACATACACAGGTTACCGTGATAACATATTATGGTAACCAAACGTAACAGATGTTTAAAAAACGCAACCGACGAAAGTTAATCTTTAACAATGCTTTTACTTATAACTTATAAAAGTATAGCTTAAACTTAATATTATGAATACCAATGATAAAGTACTACTTTTAATAGTAACGAATAAGATTAGATTTAAGAATCGTCTATGAATACGGCCATAAGACTATTTTAGACTGTTTATTTTCATTTAAATTATACGATTTAACTAGTACCTAAATCACTAGAACTAGTAACATAATTATAATATTACTATACTAAATTATGTTTGATAATGTTTTGACTGGCAAAAAAATTTTAGACATATTGCTCTGAAAATTTTACTGAAGTATACTTACTATTACATAACATCATATCAAAATATTAGAAAAATACCTCGTCTCAATTTTTTTTTTTTATAAGTTGATATTTTTAGTTCGAACGAAAATCTTAGAATACATACGTACCTATATATGTATAAATTTCGACGAATTCGATTTCGATATTTCACGATAACTCGACCAATTTTATTGGGTGTTCACACAGGTACTATATTATATATGTGGTAAAATTTTGGAACCGTTACGTTAATTTTTCTACAAAATATAGGACATTGAATATTTCGTAAAATTCTCGTTTTTATATATAGGTATAATGTTTGATAAAATTTGCAATTTTGGGCATTTAGGTCTAAAATTTTACTGAAGTATACTTACGTATTACTTAACATAATAACATCATACCAAAATATTAGAAAAATCCCTAGTCTCATTTTTTTATAGTTGTTTAAAGTTGATAATTTTAGTTTAATCGAAAATCTAATGAAAAAAATGACGAAAAAACCACATTATCTGACTGAACTTCGCTCAGAACCGTTTTTTCGAATGCAATGATTAACATTGCATTCAAATTATAATTAAAATTAAACACTATGATTTGCACAACTATATTCCTGCGGCAGAGTATCAGCTCGTTTTTTTTTTCATTGGGTTTAAAAAATTCAATAATGTATTTTCTTTCTTTGAAGTCATTTTTGATATGTATAATTTACGTCAAGTCATCAAATAATTTAAATCACAAATTAAATTATAAAATAATTATTACATTTAACTTAATTGCCTAATGATTAATTAAAAGGTATGACAATTCATATTATTTCACTTCAAAATAATTGATAAACAGGAAAGTGTTAAACAAACTAAATTGTAGGGAAAATTATATCTGCCAAATTGTTTACATGGATTAAATCAACTCATTGCATATTACTTCATTGCATTTATATACATAGACCTACTAAAAGGTCTATTCATAAAAAAAATATAATAATCAAATGATATAAAAACTTAGACCATATTATACAGCACGATTATCTTTAATCGTGCTATATTAGGTACAGTATACGTATGTGGTATGTCATCGTATGAAACTAAATGAACTAACTAAGGATAAAAATATATACTATACATCATGATAATAATAATGACTACAGCCTTTTTCGTGATAAAGACACATTATAGATAATTTATTTATATTGTAAGTTGTAACATACAAAATGTATTTATTATACACAAATGTATACGTAAAATAAAATATAAATTATAATGTTTGTAAACAAACTATAAATTTAAAATAGTTTACATTTTTTGTAGGGTGGGCAGCTGCATATCCTGCACACCTCGAGCGCACGTCTATGATTATTAATATAATAAGAGGTTTGTGAAATATACGCGTTTATTCAATAATAATAATAATAATAATAATAATAATAATAATATATAAACATGCCGAAACTCAAACACTTGTAAAAATATACGAAATATTTGATTTTCAACCCTTTACCCTCCATTTATTGTACATACTACATATACGTACGTATGTACACATATATAGTATTAATGATCGTTCGCCATCGTTTCGTATATAATAATAATATATAATTTATCGGACAAATAAGCGCCAGGCGCCACACGTATATATTATAATATGCAGCGTATAATATATATACGCGTATTTGCGTACGAAAATCATTTCTAACTCGACGCGTATATTATTATGCCTTTAGGGTTTTATATATGCATGGGCGCCGAGTACAGAGGGGCTCTGGGGCTCCAGCCCCCCATGAGATTGATAAGATGGAGCTCAGCCCCCCATGGTTCTCATATAAAACTGCTGTGAGAAAAAATACATTTTCCATATAACCTTCAAAAATAAATAAGAAATTTTTAATTTTTGTCTTATGATTTTGTATACCTACTAAATTATTAAAAGTTATATTAAAACGTATACAAATGAATAACTAGGTAATTGTTTAACGAACAATTTAAGATATTGAAGAAAAATAAAAATAGGAAATATATGGTAAATGTTGGGTGAAACTATATGTACAAGAGTTTATAAAATAGTGAGCCCCCCATGAAATTTTCAAAACCCGGCGCCTATGTATATATTACATATATATATGAACGGCGGTGATAGACAGCAGACAGGTTATATTATTATTAAACGCGTATAAATATTTTTTTTTACCGACACGTTATAAATAGTATCATTGTAATAATTAGGGCTGAGGACTTCTAGTTTTTTCATATTTATCTAGAAAGGTCGCAGAACAATGTGCGTGATACACAAATATGTTTCATAATATTAAGAGGTTATATCTAACATTTTATTATTCATGTAAATGCATATTTTAACATTATTGCATATAATATATAAATGCATATTTGAGTATATTAGAAAAATTGAGATCATATTATTTTAAAATTTTTCGATATTGGACAAAAGTAGGTATACATTTAGAAAATACGTTGTAGTATTTCACTGTGTAGTGTGGAATACAATTATTTTTGTATATCGAAAAATACAATATATTATAATAATAAATACCTAATTATATAATAATACATTATTATTTTAATTTACACTATAATAGATTCTAGCAGTATATAGACAATAAAAAATTATATTCGTTTCGTATAATTGAACAACAAAAATGTGACAGTTTATGCGGGCCGATAAGAAATCAATTACAAAAAAAAAAAATAATAATAATTAGTACAAACTATAAATTAATATTTTATTTTCGTATATTGTATATATATATATAAATAAATGAAGAAATCCAAGAAGTAAAAGATACAGAGAGTGAAGAATTTTTAAATTAAATAAATAAATAAATAATGTACTAACATTTTGTACTTAATACATTTTTTAGAGCATATTTTAAACGAATATTTCTTGTTTTTTAAGTGCATAAATGCATACATATTTCAATATATTTAATTACTAGAAGTCCTCAGCCCTAGTAATAATATACGAGGTTATGTATACACAGGTAAAGTTTGCTGCGGCTATACCGGATTACCAACAAACGTTTTATAATAAACATAATATCTTTTGTTTTTCAATAAATGATGCCGTGTATCTATACGAATAGAATAATGAAAGAGAGGTGGGAGGGAGGTCTTTTGTATTTTTTTTTATTATTATTATTATCGTTTTTAATTATTGTGAACGAACGCATTTGAACAATAAAAAAAAAACTACCTTTCGGACAACACAAACATCTTATAGGTACGTGCCAACAGGCCGGCGCCACACAGAGGCGTTTTCGCCGCGCGGTTAATAGGCTTCTGTGTGGCGCCGGCCTAAAGGAACCAACAATACCGTTTTAAATACATTATGTTTAGATTTACGAAATTTAGAATATACATTCAATAATAATTCGAACAATATAATAATATATAGGTACGTATATACCTGTAATAATTGTATAGATATGTTACGGGCAAAGTAAGAAATTCGGGCATTGTGTAATTTGTGTATGTACATACGACCGAACATTTTGGGGTAAAGTAGGAAATATATTTTAAAATTACTTAGGTTATAAATGATTAAGTTTTATAATTTTTCAACAAAACTTAAGTAGTTTATAGTTTTCAAGTACCTACCTATAAGAGAAAACTTACTTCGACTACCTAACGGCTTCGCTCACTTTCTTAAGCTTCGCGGAATTTCTATTGTGTAGCTACGCTACAAGACACTAAAACATATCAATCTAATAATATGTTTACTTATTTGTGTAAACCTTGATACTTGTGCGGATAGTCGGGATTTCGTATGATGTAAAATTATGTTTTACATAATATTATAATATATACGTACCATGGACTGGATAATTGATAATTATTTAATTCAAATTATGACGAATTTGTTTATTTATTGTTAATTATAATAATCAGTGTTTGATTTGGAGAAAAAAAAGAAAAGGGACTATCAGACTTTCAAAAAAATTAGCGTCCCCCTAATATGCTTAAGTACATGTAATATCATAGGGGATTTAATAATTAGTAGGGGTACGCTCAAAAAAATAAAAAATAGAAGAGGTACTCCGTCCCCCCCCAAATCAAGCACTGATTATAATATCTTAGAAATGAAAAATTGATAATACCTCATGACGATTTAAATAATGAATTTAATCTATTCGAGGTGAGACACATAACGCATAATAATATAATATGGCCATAATTTTATATATAGGTAATATTGTTCGTAATCAACTGTAATAACACGAAAACAAAGAAAATAAAAAAAAATAAATAGAATATATAGAGTTAATTAATTATTAATTAGATGTATGGAATGGTGGTATGGTATGTTATGATTTGTGTTACTACCTTCTTTCCAATGTTAGAAGGGTTTCGGGGTAGTAAGTTCGAAAGTCATCAAGATATATATATATATATGATTATACGAATATTAATAACTGACACATCAATACTAAATTAATTTAATTAATGTAATTATTAGTTACGTTACTTTATAAATCTATTTTTATTTAATGTTTTTTTTTATTTTTATTTAATTAATTACAATTACATTTTTTTTATAAAATAATAATTATATATATATATAATTTTTTTTGTGAAATAAAGATCTAAATGTGTCTCGAGTCTCGACTATTATGTTTAAAAGAAGAGTTTATTTTCGATACATAACATTTATTTATATTCTTAATCGAGTTATATTATTTAGTTATATCTTAATACGTAAGCATGTTAGTCGTGACTTGACGAATCAGAGGATTCGTAAACCACAAATGGCTATATAAAAAATAATAATCACTACTTTAACTCCAGCGACGATAACTGAAAGTGTAGTTGAACTCGTAGGTTGTATAAGAGAAATAAATAAAGCTGGTGAATTTGTTGATGAATGAATCTTGCATACGTCGAAACACCGTCAACAATTTCCGAAATAAGTCCTCTTGAAAAGATGTTGTGTGCGGCGGTGTTGGTCGCCGATGAGACTACGGACCAACACTGTTGGCTCCTGATAGGAGGTCTCGTCTGGTCGTATTTATAACCTTTTGAGTTCGATATACAGAAAAGCTTTTCCCACGATGCGTCGATGCATTATAATATCATGTTAATGAATAGCTTATGATTTATGTTTATATAAAATGATAAAATATTGATTTTCCCACGAGCCGATCAATTATGTATAATTATTATTATTAATCTTCTAGTCGTCGACTGTGATGGTTTCTTTTTTTTATTGCATTATAGAAATGCCTTGTGTCATATTGCGAGTCGCCGGTGTCGCTTATTTATTTTAATAATATAAACAAATTTATTGTGGTATTATCTAAGTATACATGATCGCCGTCTTCGACGTTATATGTATATGGGTTTCATAAAGAGTTGCCTATTCAGACCGTGACGATGTTTCGATGTAATATGTTGATTCTTTTATTAAATACAATGAAATTTGATTAAAAAGTTCATCGTTATTTAAACATTATTATCCTCTTATTTTATATTAAAATTACAATTAAAAGAAAATGAATAAATGATGATATTTCATAATATCATTACTGTTACGATCCGGTACCGGTATATTAATACGGATATAATATGATTATTATATTTTGTTAGATTAAGTACCTATATATGTTATATTAAATAGATACAATTATTATTGGAATTATAATGACTCACGGGATGTATGTTAGTCTGGCTTGACCTTGGACAAAGTATTTTGTACTTAGATTAGTTATAAATATTATAATGAAATTATATATAATGAGTGACGGGATTTCATGATAATAGACGACCCACCAGAGACGACCACAGAAGACCAACGACAATAAATATCCAGTTGATACGTCGTCATTTACGTGTTATTTAAACTTATTTTGTAAAAATACAATTTATAACAACAATTTAAAAATACTTATTGTACCTACAATTGTTTTACGCCTAAAAGTGGTTAGGTGTAAAATAAGGAGATATTAAATAATTATTATAACAACATAGTTTTTGTATAAAACTGATTACCAACGTCTAAGTCATCATTATGTCATCCGAAAATGATAAAATAAACATATCTGCCAAACAAAGGTAATTTATTTTTTTATTATGTATATTTAAAAACATAATTAAAATATTAATATTATCTCATAATAAATACATACAATTATCCTCAGATATGCCTTATTATTTTTATAAAACTAAGACAAAATTATGCAAAATTATATATAACTATATAATTGTTTTAAATCATACAATTTATTAATTTAATTTATTTTTAAGTAACATTGAAAAAATTGATAATAAAAATGTTTCATATGAAATGCATGATGAATTTGAGAACATATTAGAAAATTTGGAAACGCAGAATTATTTTCGACAGTAAGCATATTATTCATTTAAAATCTAATATTACTGATATAGTATAATAAAATATAATATACTATGTATAGTACATTTATGAATTGAAAATTTTTAAATTTTTGATATGTTTAGAAAAAATAATTAGAAATTAAATATAGATAATTTTAAATTAGAATTATTAACTTTCTACAGTATATAAATATATATACAAGGATGGGCAGTATCATTGATATATCAATTTAATATCAATGGATTTAACATAGTGTCCCTACTGTATTATTCTTTATATTGTGGTTAAACATCTATTCTGTGGTTGTAAATTTGATCGATGAAATATTGAGGCCCACTGGTTTTTATAAAATCGACACACGGTGCGCTGCAGTCATCCGCACGCTTTCGTGACCATGAGTCCACGACTATTATATTTTCTCTGGCATAGTGGCATACTGGCATAGTCTTTTAAATTTTAAATTAAAAGGTCTATTCTTAATATAATAATCAAATGATAAAAACTTAGACCATATTAAACAGCACGATTATCTTTCGTCGTGTTATAATATAGGTGGTACACTGGTACCTGTACAGTTTACGTATGTCGTATGAAACTATGAATTATCTAAGGATAAAAATATATAGGTACTATAATATATCATGATAATAATAATAATGACTACAACGTCGTACATATAATGTTACTATAATGATATTTTTTTTATATGAAATCAGGAATATGTTTTTTTATTTATTATTTAATATTTTTATTTAAATTATAATTTTTTGTATGAAAATATAGGAAGAACAAATTTTTATTTTTATTTTGAAATGTATACTTAAGGCATATATCAACATTGTTTTTTTTTTTTTTTTAAATAAATATCAACATTGTTTTATTATATTTATTATATATACAACAGGAGTATTTAATTTTTTTATTACAATAACATTATGTAATGAATTCAAATATTTATTGGAAATCTTTCCCAATACAACATATCAGGCCTACCTAGTAAAATAATTCTAGCTACGCCACTGGTAAGACATTACATCAACATGAGTAATATTTTAATATCGGTGGAATTTACATACAAAAAGGTCACAATCGGTGGAATTTACAATCGCGCAAATTACCAGTTGCCACCCCAAAATAGTCGCAGTGTGCATTTCCTGGTTTGGTGGAACAGCGTAGGCTGCGTAACACGCCAACACTGAACTACAACATACCGTTTGGCGTGTGGAATTATGCATTTCGTAATTTGTTGCAGACTCGCTGTTGTTTTTTTATAGTGGTGGTGACCGAAAATAATAAAATACAATCGATGCCAAAGCAGGTACGATATAAAACACGAACGTTTGTATAATATTATTAATATATTATTATCGTGCCGTCATAATAATTATTATTGGCGAGTGAGGGACCACCTTATTCATTACTAAAGTTCTTTTTTCTTCCATCGCTAGTTTATATTCTATTACACTATGGAGTACTCATCGTTACGTTTATTTTATTTTATTTTTAATTATATTTCGTACACCGCACGACGTTGACATCTCTCGTACCCGAAACCCGAACGTCATTGTCTTTTTCCTAGCATATTTTCAATTCTGCCCGTTATCCCGCCACTTAACCGCCCACGCGGTTTAAATATTGCGCGCGCGATGTGCACGAGATCATCCATGGCGTTACCACGGATATTCGAACAATATTATTGGTCTTCACGCAATAGCGCCCTCGCGGTCCGTGCAAACTACATCGTCGACATTGTTAATTACGCTATTCGCCGATCACAGAACAACGAAGTAACAACGACAATAAACGACAATAGTATTATACGTGTGCAGAGGATACTCCGGAACCAGGCATGCCCTTTAAAACGGACATAACGCCCAGACCGCCGACCAATTCGAAACAATTGGGTGTCATCGAGTCTACATTGTACAGCGGATCGAAATTTCAAGGATTTCAGATGTCCCAGATAACACGTCACGAGGTTGAAGTGGTATTGCAGGTAATCAGTACCTATATAATGCTAAACAATTCATCGTGAATTCATGACCAACATTTTTAATGTCGCGTGTATTAATTAGCGCCATTCCATGTGCGAATAATAATAATATTATGATGGTCTATGTTAACGCGCTGCGCTCGTCGTTCAATTTTTCAGTATGTCGACGAACAAAAGGGTTATCTGTGTGGTGACCTAACAATTAAAGGTCTTACTGAAGAATTTCCTAAATTGACTACGTATTTTGATGGAGAAATAATTAACAAAAAGTGTCCGTTTTTAACGAGAAAATGGGATGCCGACGAAAAAGTAGACCAAAAATACTGGGTTCGTGTACCATTTTATTATATTTACATAATTTTTTTCTCCATTAGTTATAATTATTGCTATTATTTATGTTACTTTTTGTTGTACCTACCTACAGAATAAGTTTGCTGCATTTTTTCAATACGAAAAAACGTTTAATTCTGACGCGTTTGATTATGACGCGTTGAAAAATGACGATCATGTGTTTATGCGGTGGAAAGAACGTTTCTTAGTGCCTGATCACAAATTACGTGATATACCTGATGTATCATTTGCTAGCTTTTATTACATATGTTTTCAAAAGTCTACTTCGTCCATTCAAGGCTATTACTATCATCCAAGTTCTGAGTGGTAAAGGAATATACCTAATATAATATCCATAATAAATATTAATAATATTCTCCATTGATTTATTTTTATTAAAATAATTAAATATATTATAATATGTGGTACACATTTTAATTTTTAGTAACCACGAATTATGTTTAACACATGTCCCGGAACGTAGTATTCAGATTTACGAATTTAGGTGATTTGTAGAGAATACCAAACATTCAAAATATTACAGTGAAAATGGAACAAAAGTAGGTACATGAAATTACCTCAAAGCTACTTCAGCATTGTAAAGCTTACTGTAACTTTTTTTTTTTAATTGGTAACTAATTTCTTTTTTACCAAGTTATTTATCATGTTGGTCAACCAACATAGTAACAAATTTTGTTACTTTGTATAAGATTCATGTTTTATTAAATTTTAACCTAATATTATTTAATATTTCTTAAAAACTGTATTGCTGTTACTTTATTACATTTAAATTGAAATATTGTTGTTATTCATAATCAATACGATACAACATATAGGTACCTCTTTAGATTTATGTTAGTTACACATGTCGCGTGCCCAACATCGTTCAACAGTAGTCATTCAGGATGTCACAGTTAAAATAGATGTTAAAATGATTTTAGTATTTTAGAATATTTTAATAATTTATTTTACAAGTCCAATATATAACACGTTTACAAAATAAGTTTAATAAAACACGTAATGACGACGTATCGGCTAGGTGTTGTGTGCCGATGGTCTTCTGGTTTGTGCGAGTTATCAGTTACAGAAAATAGCCGTAGCCCGTAGGTACGCATTAAAAATATAAAATACGTACCTTCATATACGGGTATGTATGTATTTTATATTTTTAATAGGTACGCGTAAACGGTTTTCCAGCCACTAACGATGTCCCGCTGATAAAGACGACGTGACAGAATTGTCAAAATTGTAAACATTATCAATAATATCATAATAATATTTTTCATAATGGAATGGAGAGTAGGTTTAATATTATAATCCTGTAGGACATTTCTAACACGAATAGGTTTTTATTATATACACTCGTGCTTATTATATCTTACCTCTACTCTTTTTACTCTATCACAAATGTCACCCAACTAGGTATTGTTACTATCAAAAAAAAAAAATCAGGAAATCTTCATAAAATTCGCCTAACTAGGGATTTTTACTAAAAAAAAAAAAAAAAATAATAAACATAAAATCCTTATAAAATTTGCCCAATGAGGTATTGATACTATAAAAAATATATATGAATTTTGAATTATTGATAAAACATAGTATTATTTATTTATATGATCACTTGGTTGTATTTTTTATTTGTTTATCTATGATATATTTTTTGTCTAATAAAAGTTGACAATAGATTAACAATTTGTATTAGGTATTATAAATTTATTTCGCATAATTGCTATAATGTTAATTTTAGTGCACAACACATACCTATGTTCCCTAATAATAAAAAATATTACTATTATAGTTTTATTTCATTTTTGTAATATATTGTAAAACTAAATTATTTAGAGTTTATTAATTTTATTCCTACCATATGGATTAATTGTGTACATGTATAATTATAATACAATTATAAGTTTGAATAAGATACTATAGTAGGTATATATTTTTGTTAAATACAAATTTGTCGAACATAAAATAATAAGCATTACATTTTTAAATCTACTTTGTAATATTTAATAAATGTAAGAAATATTTAATTAAATCATAATTATATTCTAAAGTTAAAATTATTCTTTGTTTATAATAAAAACTTATAAAACAATTTATTGAAAAAAATACTATGCAATGTATTATATTATGTATTAATTATTGTGAAACTTCATTTGATCTTGTTAAAGATGATGGTGAAACTGCTATTGTTTCTTGCGCTTGTTCATCTGATTTCTCAGAAGCTAAAAATAAACCAATATTAATAAATTGTTATTGCGTTCAAAATAAATAAAAATATATAAATTCTTTTTTCCTCACTAATAATATTTAGTTTGTCATTTTATTTTACTAAAAATTGTTAAACAAAATGAATAATAAACATGTGCTTATATTATTTATTAAATATGCAATCATAATATTCTCATTTTAAAATTACTCTTCAATAATATGGATATTTAAATATAATAAGTATTAATAAAGTATAGAAAAAGTATTTTTAAATTTTTTTTTCATAAATACAATTTTATTATGCTTCAATTGAATATGTGAAATATTAACTGGTAACTGTTATATTTATTTATTTTAGGCATTCGCAACGATATTCATATTGTCACCTTTGTAAAGGTATTTCGATGTCTATATTTTTTATATTATGATGCAATTCTTAAAATAAATTAAGCTATATTTTAAAAATTAAATTAAATGTGACTGTATACTGAATAATTGTCCTTATGTTATTTAGGTCCCATAATTTATTTTAAATTTTGAGCGAAGAGTAAATTATATTAGTTTTTACAATATATTTTTTTTTTTTTATGAATGAAAACACTTTTTTGATCTGAAATAATGTTCCAATTTTTACGAATAGCATATGTTTCCAGTTGAAAAGTGGATGTAGTTGGTAAATTAATTAGGTCATTTTTTAAATTTCTTAAAATTGATCCTATGTGATAGGAAAAATGATATTTTATCAAATTCAATTAGGTACAATATTTCATAATTCAGGAAATTTTCAACTTAGAGGAATAAAAAAATTTTGGGTGTTGACAGGTACTATAAGTGATAAAATTTTGAAACTGTTACATTAATTTTTCTACAAGATATAGAACTTTGAATATTATTACGTATTATTACTTAACATGATACCAAAATATTAGAAAAATCCCAAGTCACTATTTTTTTTTTTTATAAAGCTATTTAAAGTTGAAATTTTTAGTGTAATCAAAAATCTAAGAATATTTATAAAATATAAGTATTTTCATAATTTCTTAATACTTATACAGTAATGATTAATATAATTTTTTTATTCAAGCATACTGTCATATTGCTCAACGTAGTTTCAAAATATTAGATAACTCTCAAGTATGAATTTTTTTTATATAAATTAATTTATATAAAATAAATTAATTTTATAATATATGATAGCTCTCATTTTAATATATAATTGTGGTTTATCAAGAAAGATTTTTAATTAGCAAAACATAGATATCAATAGAAAAAGACAAACAAATAGTTAGGTTCTTATTCAAAATAATTAAATTTTAATAGTTTTATTATAGTTATATAATTTTAATTATATAATTATAATTGTATTATCAATAACAATTTTAATAAATATTCATGTTAAATAAAGTTTAATACAAAAATTAATCAATAAATTAAGAATTGATATATTTTTCGATAGCAAAAAAGTTTATACTATAATATATAATAAGTTTTATTTATAAATTTTAAAATTAACTTTTCCCATATTATTCACAGAATTCATTTATAATTATTTGCCCCTCTAGCCCTCTCTTTCTTTAATTTTACAAAAGTGAACTACTCACTTATTGTTAATTTTTTCAGTAGTTTTAATTGAGAAACGTTTTAGTACGCTCTTTTTGCAATAATTCTACTTAACGTTCTACCATTTTTTCAAATTCTTCTTCCGATACTGCTGGACCACAGTGCTAAAAATAAAAAATAATTTATATAATATTTATTGTTTTAATATTTGTAATTCAATATTATTATTGTAAACTATACTTTTTTTAATTCTTGTTGAAATGCATTACTGCATTCAATAATTTTTCTTTTTTTAGTATCAAATTTTTCTTCGATTTGTTGTAACTCCGCTTCTAATTTTTTCTTAAATTATATATATAAAAGAAATATATACATTTTTGAATTAATAAAAATATATGCATTACATTATATTTATGTATCATACTTGATGCATTGTAAGGCTTTGTACTTGTCTCTTTAAAACTTGCATGCGAGCAGTAGTAACTACTGAACGTATATCAGGTACAACACTATCAGAAAATATCTCGTTAATTAAGCGATGATTTCTTATGTATCTATCATAAGCTATATGTTTAACACTGAATCCATCATCTTGATCTAAAATATAAAATATTTTTAACCTATTGGAAATTATTTATTCATTATTTCTACATTAACAATTTTTAAATTACCATCTTCATCTTCAGCTGGTTGTATTTCAATTCTTCGATCAGCAGCAGCTTGTTTTCCACTATTTGTTGACCTTTCATGTGGTTCTCTATCTTCAACTTGATACAATTTACCTTTATTTTTTGCTTGTAAATAAGCTAAAGTAGCTGGTGAAGTATGATATGACTTCATAGATTTTTCATAATTTATCTGTAAAAATTAATGTATAATAATAATTATACGCTGCGAACAATAATTTTAAATTTCTATTAATATTGACTCATAATACAATTTTTTATCTGTTTTTATTTTTCTATTATTATATGTACTCGTATATCAATTTATTGAAATAAATTATAAATAAATTGTATATTAATCTTTATCACAAGTGCCACAGTATCTAATATAATAAATTATAAAAATTGTAGTTGTTTATTTTCACTACCTTTTCAGAATCATAATCATCAATGTACTCTTGTTTGTTATCATCTGGAAAATCTCTCCACATTTGTCCAATAATTTTATGAATTTCCCATAGTTTCAGATCTGGATTACTCGCTTTCACTTGACCCCAAACTTTCCTGCTATTACTCACAAATGGCATAAGTGGTTTTTCAGGTGGTTTAGGAGGTTTAATAACACGAGTATCAGCCTAGAAAGTAATTCATATTAATTAATAACACCAGTAGAAAAATATAATTGTATGATATTAAATGGATAAAAAAAATTCTTTACAGCAGCTTTTGAAATTTTTTGTGGATGAAATGCTGGATTTCCATGGGTATTTGGAATGAATGGACTTTGATTTTGATCTTTCTATAAATTCAGAGAATTAAAAATGTATTAAAATTAAATAGTAGTAATTTAAATAATTTACAGTAATTACTATTTACAATATGATAGTGATTAACTATAAGAACTTAAGCAGAAATGTCAAACACATAGTATTAACTGGATCAAACATATTGAATAGTTTACTAGGTATACAATTTTTTTGAAATAAAATCATTTTATACAAATACTTACTTTTATTTATTTTGAATACAACAGATACAATTTAATTTATTATTTATTACTTAAATTACAAAAAAATAATTAAATTAAATATTAATGAAATTTGGGTTTGGAAATTGCATGCGTATTAAAGATAACAATATTCGGATTACTTATCCGTAAATGAAATATAACAATAATTATTCGATTACCATTTATTAGAAGATAAGACAAAAATGTAACATAATGTAAAGTTGTAAAACGAAATGAAAATTTTTTTAATACCTATTTTAAATTTATTTAAGGGTAAGGTTACATAATAAATTTAAGTAAGGGTAAGTTTAAGGTGTAGAGGGATTATTTGAAAAATGAACTAAATAAAATACCAATTACATCCATTTTCCAACCAGAAACATATTTTATTTGTGAAAATGAGAGCTTTACTCCAAGTCAAAAATGTGTTGAGTGACATTAAAAAAATTAATTAATAAATAAAAGACATATTATTGTAAAACTAATACATTCTTTGCTTTGCTCAGAATCTAAAATAAAATGTAAACTATTAAATATTAATGTAAAAACTAAATATAAATTATTGAACATTAAAGTATACTTACAGATCCAGATAACTGGTTGGAACTTCCACCAGGTCTTAAACGCTCTGCAATACAGGTAGTATTAAAGTAATATTTATTATATATTATATAACATTAATTTTAAGTATATATAATATATATACTATATATTTATAATATTTAAGAAAGAATATTCATATAATAAATTAATGGAACAGCAAACAATTAGATTTATAATTAATTATTTATTTTGTAAAAATGAAAACGAATTGAAAATTTGTAAAAACATTAATTACAATACACAAAATTAAAATAAAACATGTTGTTTACATTTTAAATACAAAATAAAATTTAAGTTTATTATATAGATCCATAATTAAAATTTTTAACTAATAAAAATATACAAAATAGATTGTGATATAAGCAAAGTAATCAAACGCATACATTATAATTATACAAATTAAAAGGTAATTGTCCATGCTAGTTAACATGTTAAAAAATATATGGTTAAACATGCTTAAAATCAATGATCCATTATTTACTAACTATAAAAAGCATTTGAATTAGTAAGTAATTAGAAAAATTATTCCATAAAAATATATTTTTAATATGTTATAATGGAATTTGTAATATTTTAAATATCAATTATTTGATATTTTTGATTCCAAATTAAAAAGTTGATCAATTTTTGGTCTAATTAAGTATAGAATGGAGGAATGGTCATGCATAGGTATTAATTACAGAATAAATAAAATAAGTAAATAAGACTTATTAACCATTTTAATAGGATCCCGTTTTAGTCGCTGAAAAAATTAGGAAACTATTCACATATTGTATTTTTTTTTCAGATTAAAAAATAAAAAATAAACAAAGTCATTACTTAAAAATAATTTATTCTCACACATATAATCAAGGATATTAGATGAAATTTTAAATATATATATATGGAAAAAATATTATAAAATTTAAATTATTTTATGGAAGTAAAGTTTTATGCTATAATTAAATATAGAATTACCTAAAAAAAATTAAATTATAATTGAAGCCAAATTAAATCGCCATTTAAATTAAATATTTATAATCATGCATTAATTTATATCCACCACCAATTTTCTTTCACATATTAATTAAATATATTAGTTAATAATTTAAGAACACATATGTATACAAGATTTTTTTTAAAAAATTATGTAATTATTATATAAATAGAAAATTATTATTTGTATTTAATTACAAGCTATATAAAAATAATATAAATGATACACTTAAAATACTTACGAGCAGAAGACTGTTGATTCATAGCTATTTGTTTATACATTGGAGGAAGTGCCATTGTTTCAAGTAATACCTACCTAATTCTACTCTATTATTTAGTACTAAACATAAAATATTATTAATATTTAAAAGAAAATATTTGATATAGGTATGTGATAAAACATCAAGTGTACCATCAATTAAAATCACTTAGTTATATTTTAATAATTGTATTGAAAGAAAAATGTGTACATACGAGTATATACATTGATTCATAGCTAAATAACTGCTATAATAAAAATAACTATAATATAAATAACTGTTATTTAGCCATGCATTGATTTAAATTAATCAAATAACATAAAGATAAAAAGGTTAAAATTTGAATAATTTTGTTTTACCTATTCTAAAAAAAAAAAAAAAAAAAACATAAAAATTGTACCTATATAAAATATTGTAGTTAAACTAAAATATTTTATATAAACTATGAAAAATAATTAATGGTTATTATTTAATATATTATTAAAATAATATCATATGTTACTTACATACAAAATATAAATTTTATTAGTACCTATATGAACTATATTTAGATATTATATTGCAATCTTAAATCTTAATTCAAATACCTATGCCACATTCAAAAGTAAACACAAGGAAATAAAAAATAATTAAAATTACATTATCAACTCTTAAATACCTAATATAAAACATGAACCGATACAAATTTGTATTAATTACAAAATTTAAATAGTTAAAATGCAAATTAACCAATAAGTGAAAGCTTGTACGTCATGCCTATTTATAGGCCAAACTGACTAAACCAAATTTAATAATTTACGGTGGTTGGGTGGTGATTCTGCAGTAGTTACTACTCTATGTTCTGCACTCTATGTCTCAGCCGCCATCGTTGTCGCGTAGGCACCGCAAAGCCGGTGTGCCGAACAGCGTTTCGTCAGCCCGCAGACCCGTCTTGGTGCATATAACTCAGACGTCGCAGGGTCGCAGCTATTTTGGCGTCATTTTGTGTTTGGACGTGAACGGAGCTTCTTCGATTGCTTCTTGTCTGACATAAATTAAATCTTTTGAAAAGACTTCAGAGTTCTTAACTTATTTATTTTAATTCGTTCCTATTGACGAGAAAAAAATCCAAGCATCAACATGGTAAGTAAATATTGTTACGTTAATTCAGTGGTTTATATTTTATTTTTATTTTGCCTTCAAGTGAATCGTTACCATTTAACCTTTAACGGATTTTCGGTGTCTTGGAATATTTTTGTCGCGTTGTAGTAAAATTCGTTTTTTAGATTCTGAGCGAAGCGAAGAATGTATTGGTTTTACAATGATGTGTGATTATTTTTTGTTTTTTTTTTTTTTTTTTTTTTTTTTTTTTTTTTTTTTTTTTTTTTTTATGTCTGTGTACAAAAATACTACCCGAAATA
>JAIUCT010000102.1:168569-209558 GCA_021307375.1 Tetraneura akinire
AAAAAAAAAAAAAAAAGAGCTGATACTCCTGCCGCACAGGATACAGGTGTGCGAATCATAGCGTTTAATTTTACTTAGAATTTGAATGCAATGATAAACCATTGCATTCGAAAAAACGATTCTGAGCGAAGTTCAGTCAGATTATAATTTTCGTTTTCCTAAAAATATCAACTTAAAACGGCCATAGAAAAAAATTTTGACAATGGATTTTTCTAATATTTTAGTATGATGTTAAGTAATATGTAAGTATACTTCAGTAAAATTTTCAGACCCTAATACCAAAAATTGCTAATTTTATCAAACATTATATACGTAAAAACGAGAAATTTACGAAATATTCGAAGTCCTATATTTAGTAAAAAAATTTAAAAACGGTTCCAAAATTTTACCACAATATATAATAGCTATGTGAACACCCAAAACAATTTTCAAGTCTCTAACTTAAAAATTGCCCGAGTTATCGTGAAATATAGAAATTGAATTCGTCAAAATTTCGTTTTTTCTACCGCCTATAGTCAATTTTGAGAAATTCGAAAAATGACTCAAATAAACAAGCACGTATTCAGGATCAATGGGGGGTTAAAATTTTTTAATATATGAAGTAAAAATAAATGATTATATTATACGTAGTTACATATGTAGTTAGTCTGTCATATTATAAATATAAAACTACTTTAAAAATTTCGGGGGGGGGGGGGTTGAACCCTAAACCCCCCCTGGATACGGGCTTGCAAATAAAGTACCATCTACATCCACTTTTACATCTGAAACTAGCTATTGGTGAAAATGGAAGGGTTATTTCGGGTAGTGAAAGTGTTTTCAGAATATTTATACGTATGGATTCTAAGATTTTCGTTTTCCTAAAAATATCAACTTAAAACGGCTATAAAAAAAAATTTTGACAATGGATTTTTCTAATATTTTAGTATGATGTTAACTAATATGTAAGTATACTTCAGTAAAATTTTCAGACTAAAATACCCAAAATTGACAATTTTATCACACATTATATACGTAAAAACGTGAATTTTACGAAATATTCAAAGTCCTATATTTTGGAGAAAAATTAATGTAACGGTTCCAAAATTATACCACATATATATAGTACCTATATAAACTCCCAAAAAAAATTTCAAGTCTCTAACTTCAAAATTGCCTGAGTTATCGTGAAATATTGAAATCGAATTCGTCGAAATTTGAAAAATGCCGTTTTTTCGTCATTTTTTGATCGTTTTTTCTACCGCTTAGGGTGAATTTTGAGAAAATCGAAAAATGGCCTAAATAAAGTACCAATTACATCCACTTTGCTACCGGAAACATATGCTGTTCGTGATAATCGGAGCATTATTTCGGGTAGTAAAAGTGTCTTCATACTTAAAAAAAAAAAAACAAAAAAAAAAAAGTCACACATCATTGTAAAACCAATACATTCTTCGCTTCGCTCAGAATCTAAAAATTATAAATAAATAATAATAATATATGATTTTGGATTATTAATTCAATAATATAATTTAATAATAATACAATTTAATACAATTAATGCACTGTGGACTTTGAACTGTCGTCAAGTTGGCGACTCTTTCTATTTTCTAATAGGTACTTATAGAGATATTTAATATTTATACAAACAATGTAATAATTATTATTTTAATTTTAATTATTTAGCTAGTAGTAGGTGGAATCAGCTGACTTTTGGAGTAACTTTGTGGCCGTGTAATAAATAATATCTATGGTAAAAATAGTCGGTCGTGCAACCAATTATAAATCAGTAAATCACTGATACTGACTTAGTGTTATTTTTTATACTTATTAAAGAGAATAGCAATTAATAAGCAATTATATTTTAAAATATTAATATTTAAACTACAAGCTATATGAGAATAAATATATTTAATACCATTCTGTAAATATTGTAAAAAAAAAAAAAAAATCATTCATAATGAACAATTTTAATCTTGAAAAAATGGTTAGTACAGTCGACAACCTTAATGCTAGTTTAGATATAATGTTGTGTTGCAAAGATGGTGAAACTGTAAGTAGAGAAATAATTTTAGAAGATTGTGAACAGTTGGATAGTTCTATTTTATCATTTAATGAACAATTAACTATTCTTGAAGAGTCTCTGAAGAAAGAAAAAAATTTTGGTCAAACAGTAAGAGCAAAGTATAATTTTAAATACCTAGATAATATTTTTAAATTTATATTTTTACAGTCATTTAAAAAAAAAAATAGATGAATTAAAAACAATAGTAGAAAGGTGTGATCATATGATTGTAAATTGTCCTTTAAAGTCTCAAATTAATGAAGTTGAAACTCAACAGTATAATAACAATTGTGAAATAAAAGAATACAGAGGAAATAATTCAAATAATATGACTAATAGTACTAATACATCAAACATATCTACTGCACCAAAGTGGAATGATATTTCTAGTATTTCTACTCAATCTAATAGTTTAACGTCAAATAATACGATGATGGATAACGCTATGTTGAAACAGTCTATACTATAAAGTCACAAGCTATTAAACAGTTCTCTAATGTGCCACTTTTAAAGTCTATTGATAATAATGAAATGGATACTGTTCCAAAGTAGAATAAACATAAATTATTAATAAATTAAATACAACTCTTAAAAAAAAAAAAAATTTAATTTAATTTTTTTTGTATTATTTTCTAGATATATGAAAGGACGTTTAACTTCATTAAATGTAAATGTTGTGATAGATAGCATTAATATTTGCTTTAGAAAATAAATATGAAATTTTGCAAAAATCAAGAAATGTCTTTAAAAAAAGAGATCAAGACTTGTATAATACATGGAAAATACAACAGAATAATGTTGGTCAAAGTATGTATATAATTAAAAAAGAGCTGATACTCCTGCCGCACAGGATACAGGTGTGCGAATCATAGCGTTTAATTCACAGACTTCTATAATACACTTCTATACTTCTATAATATAATATAATGTATTATAGAAGTCTGTGGTTTAATTTTACTTAGAATGATAAACCATTGCATTTGAAAAAACGATTCTGAGCGAAGTTCAGTCAAATTATAATTTTCGTTTTCCTAAAAATATCAACTTAAAACAGCTATAAAAAAAAATTGAGATTAGGGATTTTTCCAATATTTCAGTATGATGTTAAGTAATATGTAAGTATACTTCAGTAAAATTTTCAGACTAAAATACCCAAAATTGACAATTCTATCACACATTACATACGTAAAAACGAGAATTTTACGAAATATTCAAAGTCCAATATTTTGTAGAAAAATTAACATAACGGTTCCAAAATTTTACCACATATATATAGTAGCTATGTGAACATCCAAAAAACATTTTAGGTCTCTATCTTAAAAATTGCCTGAATTATCGTGAAATATAGAAATCAAATTCGTCGAAATTTCATTTTTCGCGAAAAATGCAGTTTTTTCGTCATTTTTTCGCCGTTTTTTCTACCGCATAGCGTCAATTTTGAGAAATTCAAAAAATGACCTTTGTAAAGTACCAAGTACGTCCACTTTGCTACCGGAAACATACCCTATTCGTGAAAATCGGAACATTATTTCGGGTAGTATTTTTGTACACAGACATTAAAAAAAAAAAAAAAAAACAAAAAACAAAAAAAATCACACATCATTGTAAAACCAATACATTCTTCGCTTCGCTCAGAATCTAAAATAATTCGATGAATTATCTAGATAAATTTAAAGTTTTTATTTATAGCTAAATACTTTGTGACTTCTGAAGATATCTCCAAATTTAGTGATACAAAAGTGGATAAAACGACATTAAATATTATAACTATATTAAGACATTTAAAACGTTTAAAGGAAACTCGAATTAATGGCTGTATTTATTATTTACCATATTAAGTATACCACATTATAAAAAGATAAATTAATTTTGCTTCAAAATATTTTTAATTTAGTTATAAGTCATATACTTTATAAATTTTTAATAATTTTAAATTTTATTAATTTTTCTTTAAAATATTTTTAATTACAATGTACATTATAATAATTTAAAATAAATAAATAAATTAAATTAAATCAATATTTAATAAACATATCAATGTTGTCAATTGTATTTAGTCATGGTCACGAATTAAGATAGTATTCAATATATTAATTATCTTAATTCGTGATCATGGTCTAGAATTGTAGATCGTAGTGGTTATAATATATAATTTTATTTTAACCACCTTGGTCTAGAATCTAGATGTATATGTCTATGGCCTATGGCTATGAGATTATGGTTATATTTTAAGAGGATTCAAAGCGTCAATTTTCTTTCTCTGTCTAACACACATAAAAGATAGGGATTTAATATTTAAACGTTTTAAGCCAGGATCCCACGGCGCGCGGTGCGTCATGGCGCGTCACTGTTCACGCGTCGTGGGACTCATAGCCTAATCGTTTGGATAATTTTTCTACAAAATATAGGACTTCGAATATTTTGTAAAATTCTCATTTTTATGTATTAAATGTTTGATAAAATTGGCAATTTTAGTCATTAAGGTCTGAAAATTTTACTGAAATATACTTACATGTTACATATTACTTAATATCATATCACAATATTAGAAAAATTCCAAGTTTAATTTATTTTTACAGCTGTTTAAAGATATTTTTAGTTTAAACGAAAATCTTTAAATCCATACAAATATATTCTTATTATTTCTCAATACTTTTGAAATAAAAATTAATAGATAATCCTAAAAATTTGGAAAAATTTTGAAGGATACTGATATATATCTTAACATATTTCCAAAATATAAGGAAAATCTCAAGACTCAATTTTTTTTTTTTATAGGTTTTAAAATTTGAAATTTCAGTACAATCAATATTAGTTTTTATATGGATTTTTCTTATTATATTACAATATTTTACAATGATATTAAATAAAATTGACGAAAATTTTTTAAAAAAATTATTAAAGCTTAAATAAATTTTACTTAACTCAGTTCCAATTAATGGTCAATTATATTTACGTGTTTTCTTTTTTATTGCTGTTTAAAGTATAAAAAAGAGCTGATACTTCTGCCACAGGTGGGCAAATCATAGTCTTTAACAGGGCCGGCGCTAGACATTATTAATACATAGGCAAAATTAAAATTTGCCGCCCTTGTATTGTAAATCCTCACTTCCCCCCAAATTCATACACACCTACGATCTACCTTACCCATATATAATAATATTAAATTTGTATAAAAGAGATTTTACCATATTAACTAAACAAAAAATTAATTACATATACTTTTAAAAAGCAAGGAAAAGGATACAGCCATACAGGTGTGCAATCATAATGTTTAATTAAATTAGTTATAATTTGAATGCAATGATAAACTATTGCATTCGAAAAAACAATTCTGAGTGAAGCTCCGTCAGATAATGCCGATTTTTTTGTCATTTTTTTTTGATTAACTAAAAATATCAAATTCAAACACCTATAAAAAAAAAAAATTGAGCCTTGGGATTTTTCTAATATTTTGATATGATGTTAAGTGATATGTATGTATACTTCAATAAAACTTTCAGATCTAAATGCCCAAAATTACCAACATTATATATATATAAAAAGAAAAACGAGAATTTTACGAAATATTTAAGTCCTATATTTTGTAGAAAAATAAAAGTAACGGTTCCAAAATTTTATTACCACATATATATATTACCTGTGTGAACACCTATTGAAATTTTCAAGTTTCTAACTTTAAAATTGCCCGAGTAATCATTAAATATTGAAATCGAATTAGTTGAAATTTCAGTTTTCGTGAAAATTGCCGTTTTTCGTCGTTTTTTCTACCACTTAGGGTCAATTTTGAGAAATTCGAAAAATGATCTAAATAAAGTACTAACTACATCCACTTTCCAACCAGAAAAATATGCTGTTTGTGAAAATCGGAGCATTATTTCGGGTAGTAAAAGTGTTTTCAGGCATAAAAAAAAAGACACACTTCATTGTAAAACCAATACATTCTTCGCTTCCAGAATCTAAAATGGAAAACAAATAAAATGAAAACTAATATTTCACTCAAAGTATTAAAGAATTTTTTTGGTTATCAGTAGGTACTAGGTACAAGGTACATTATTTTTATAATACAATAATTATTTCAAACAATAAAAATAATGGATAGAGTAATATTTATCATTATACTTGTATTTCGATTAGGACATTATTATCGTTGTACATGTTATTGATTTATTACAATAAATATTAAATATTATTTGTAGATGTAGACATTGTTTTCCTGTATATTATAAAATATAATAATTTCAACGTGTACGGTCGATTCACACAATCATATTATTTTGGTCGTCAAACTATTTTGGTTGTTTTGATTAATAAACGGGAAAATAACTTTATATTAGACTGATAATTTCATTTTTAATTAAATTTTCTGATATTTTGTCTACACTAATACAGACAAAAATGCCGCCTTTTTGAAAAATGCCGCCCTAGGCATAGGCCTGTGTTGCCTGTGCCTTCCGCCGGCCCTGGTCTTTAATTTTAATTAGAATTTGAAAAAAACGATTCCAAGCGAAGTTCAGTCAGATAATGTAGGTATTGATTACACAGAAAAAAAAATATCTTTGTGATGTTTATTACAATGCGAATGCGACAATATAGTTTTACAAAAAATTTAGAAACTAATAAACTAAATAGGACTAAAAAAAACTATCTAAATTAGTTGCTAATTAAAAACAAAGAATTATATAAATTATTAATTATTAATTAATAATATTGTTATTACTAAATTAATCACTATATTTATATTATATTATGTAAGCTATTAAATTATTAAATTACAAATGTACCTAAATGTAAATCTTTTCTATGAAATGTACTATAATAGTATAATCAGAATCACGGTCTTAGTATAATGTAGTAATCACAGAATAGAACAATCAGAATGGAGTGAATGGACACTGATAAGAAATAACACGGTAGGCTTAGATCACAATTTAATTATACACTACTGATATATTAAAGTTAATAAAAAAAATTATAATTATTTAAAAAACTATTATATTTAAATTTAATAATATATTCTATGCATGATTCTGTTAAAATTTGTTCCTCATAGTTCATAATATAGCTTTATTTATTTGAATCACAGTGAACATATTTAAAATTAGCTGAATGCATATCAATTTTATTCCACATAAAAAGTTATTCAAAAATACAAATACATAATTAAAGTACATTATTATAAAATTAAATCATATATTTAAATGAATTCATAGTGTTATATATTAGGTATATATGAAAAATTTAACTTGGATATACATAGATAGGTTGCAAAAATCAGATTTTAAAAATATGTAATAGATCAAAAATTATATGCTGGAACAATTCTGGTGGGACCCCTATTATATATATATATATGTCAGAATAAAATTAAGAAGTTAATATAATTTAAAGTAATAACTTATACTAGAGTCCTAGTAATACATAATACCATTGATTATAGAATATGCTATTCTATAATTAGTACTAAATACTGAACACTAATATAAATTTAACGTTTTATTAATTTTAAAATAATATATTTAGGACATTATTTTAATGCGATTATCAGTAAAAAATAATCAAAACTCAACTTTATATTACTTATTTACATGAAGTAAATTTTTCTACTATTTAATTTATGTACTATATTATATGTCATAGGCGAATCTAGGAATTCATCACAGGGTGTGCTTTTACGGTTTTACCTCAGAGGCAGTGTTGTACAAAGATAACCCATAATTTATCTAGATAAGATAATTGATTTTAAATTTATCTAGATAAGATAAATAGATAAAATTTAAAATTCTTTTATAGATAAAAGATAAAAGATAACGAAATTTATCTAGATAAAAAAAAAAGATAATTTTTTTTTTTAATAGAAATTTTGAAGAAAAAAAATTAAAATATTAATATTTTATATCCGAGAATAGCAATTAGCAATAATACTTTAGTTGGACGTTTTTTTCTATTTCCCATGTTAGGAGTTTTGCGTTAAGTTAAAACTGAAAAATATGTAAAAGTATTAAATCTGTAGGACTGTACCCCATCTACAATTTTATAAATTTAAAATTAAATATATGTGTAGGTACTTTTTGTTTATTATATAATATGTTATACATTTTGTCTTTAATATAATTTAAATAGTTGACTACATAATAGGTCATAATGTTATAAAAAAACATCATTCAATAACCAAAACTATCTTTATAATTTTTTATGTAGGAAGTTATAAAATATGTTTTGCTATGTTTATGCTTAAAATTAAATAATTTAAATTGTTATATTAAAATTTAAAATTTACAATATATAAATATATATATACTATATTTTCATATACATATTAACATATATATATAGATTATATTATTATATGTATAAATAAAATAATGTGTGCAGAGCATGTTATATGGTTATACAAAATTATATCCAAATCATCACCATCTTCAGAATATTCATTGTAGTTGTTGGAAGTAATAGAATTTTTAATATTCAAAATATCAGAAACATCTACTACATCTATTAAATCACCTGATTGATTTTCAATATTTTGTAAAAATTCTGATTCTAGTTCAAATCAATGTTCAGTATTCTGGTCAAAAGTATCAATCAGTAGGTATATTAATATTTGGAGATCTAAAGAGATGTTATTTTTTGGAAGTGTTTCAGGTGTATAAACACAATGAATTGGCTAAGTGGAGTGGACCATAATATATTGTGTAAACGAAATCGTGTAAACTCTGTATAGTTCATAATACCCCTCAGTTATCATCATTCAAGAGATATTTTCCATTTGAAATAATATTTATACTTAAAAGATTAATTTTTATTAGTTTGGATACTATTCGTCATGCTGTAAAATACACATGTAATGTTTAAAAATTATTCATTTTTGTAAAGTTCAGTATATATTACTCAATTGTTTTTGGATACACTTATAACCAAGAACCAACAATTAAATTATTAATCAATTTTGTCAATAATGTTAATGTTAAAATTAATGTTATCTGTGATTTAACTATGACGATGGCTATAAATAAACAGGCATGCTGTCTAGGTGATCTCTTATCAACTATTCTTATGTTAATATTTTGTACCCATAAAAATATATTAAAATTTATAAATTGTTTATTGTTTAAATTCAATACCGTTAACTATAATGAGTATTATACAGGGCCCTGCCACACCTGTATAATTGCCTATGATATGTGTACTATATATGCACATGTGTGATATAATTTTGCATATTAAATATTTAATAAAAAATGTCAAAATTTTAATCAATACCTACATTATCTGACTGAACTTCACTCAAAATCATTTTTTTTTTAATGCAATGGCATTCAAATTCTAATTAAAATTAAACACTAAGATTTGCTTACCTGTATCAGCTTTTTTTTTAATATTAATTTTTAATCGAAAATAGGCCACACTATTATATATCATATATATGAGTAATATGTTGGATTATAAAATCAAATAATAAAAATTATTTAGTTATTAATATATTTTAATTTAGATTACATTAGTACATTAGTACTCATTTATTAACTATAGGAAATCGAATAATATTAATTCAATACAAATAAATATTTTACAAAAGTATTACTATATAAAACCATTCATTATATTTAGTTCGTTTACACTTTGAATACAAATAAAGTAATATGAATAATACTTAATAGTATTTCATTAGATAATAGATTAATTATTTTCTTCAATATCGGAATCAGGAGGATAATCAACAATTTGTCTAGATTTTTCTGTTATAGCATTGTGTTGTCTTTGATATATTCTCATTGCTCCTTTTACTGTTATATATAATAGTCCACCCTGAAATAGATATTTTTAATGTAAGATAATATATTAATTATATCTAATTTATATACTAACTAATAAAGTTTTTTGAAAATTTGTATAAGAGCTATTTTTAAAAATTAAATTTCCGACTATAGTAGCAGTAGTCGGTAATAAAAGAGCAGCACATAAAGTAGTTGTTGGATTAATGACTGGATTGAATTGAACCGAATTGGCTGAAGTACTGACAGGTTCACATCTAAAATAGATGCAAAACATGAATTAATTAACACCTTACAACTATTTACTAAATGTAAACAGAAGTATAAAAAATTACAAGAATGCAGGCATGATGGTTCTCAACAAAGGTAATTGTGAAGTAAAACGTTGCGCCAATAGCAATAATGTTTCTTCCCAATTAATTGTTTTTCCTAAAATCAAACTAAAAGGTATAGCTGGCAATACCAAAAGCAAAATAAATGGATCTGTTTTCTCCATCATTGATACAGCTTCTTCTTCGCCCATTACCTAAATAACTTTAAAATGTAAATAATACTACTTAATTATTATATTTATTTGCATTTATAATGAACCTGCATAACAGTAATTGCACCATAAGAAGCTGCTGTCCAATAAAGAGTACTGACCACAAAACCAGTTGCCAAAAAAGGACATAGTTGATTTGTTGTTTTATCAAGTTTATTCAATAATTGAACAAAATAATCTAAAATATAATAAAATAGAACATTAATTTACAATTTTATTATTAATTGTATATAACAAAATATTACATTAATTTGAAAAGAAAATTGGATATTTGAGTATTATATAATTATAAATTCATACATATATCTATCATAAATGAAAACGGAACACCCAATACAATTTTCAAGTTTAACTTCAAAATTGTCCGAGTTATCGTCAAATATTTAAATCGAATTTGTCAATATTCAGTATTCATGAAAAATGCCGTTTTTTCATCAATATTTTTTTGAGAAATTTTAAAAATGACTTAAATAAAGTACCAACTACATCCACTTTCCAACCGGAAACATATGCTATTCATGAAAATTGGAACATTATTTTGGGTAGTAAAAGTGCCTTCAGACATAAAAAAAAAAGACTCGCATCATTGTAAAACCAATACATTTTATAATACAATGAATAATACCTTTTATAATACTTGGAATATATACTTGAATGGAAATTTTTAAAAAAAAATATCATAGACATATTGAATAATGAGTTTAAAATATTAAAACAAGTAATTGTCATTAATAGGATAATTTTAAACCAATCTTTAAACTATACAGTATACAAATATACAACATCATAATATGGATAATAATAAGTATGATATATTACATAATTTATAATTAATTTAAATAAGTCTGTAGTCAGAAAACCATTTTAGATGATTTCAATAATAATTAATAATATAAATTCATTGATAAATACTTACTGACTTCATTATGCATGATTACATATTCTGTTTTACATTGAGGACAATGTACTTTAGCTCTAAGATTTTCTTTGAGTTTTTCATCAATCCATCGTAACACACAGATTTGATGAACCTAAAACAATGTTTATTTAGTTTGTTTTCATATTAATTATTATAGTTTGATTGAAAAAAACTTTGCGATATTATACATAAAATATAATAAAATGTTATATACTATATAAATATATTTTATATAATATATGTAGTTGATTGTTAAAATTACAGACATTTTACCACACCACAAAAGAAACATTAAAAATGACTATGTTCTTAGCAAACATTTAACTTTAACAATTGCCTACATTTTATTGAATTTAACTTTTTACTGCAACATGCTTGAATAAAATAGTTTTAAATTGTTAATTCAATTCAATGCAATTATTTACTATATTAATAATTTAAATTAATAACTGTATTTTCTTTTTTGTCTTTTCTAAAAAAGATTTAAAAATAATTTTTATTTAATCTAATAATAAAATATGAAAAATATTTAAATACAATTTACAAATTGAATACATGCAGCCACGAATGTCTACAAGTATTTATGAAAATTTGAAAACCTATTAAATTATCATTGAAAATTACTCTATTATTATACTTAATTAATATTAAAATGTCAATACTATACTATTAAAAAAATAAATATTAATATATAATAAAATAATTACCCATTGAGCAGAACCGCGACATTTGCATGGTGAAACCCAATCTTCATTACCTTCAAATTCATCATCTTCAATACCAAAACATATCCAGCAATGTTTTGTCCTAATTTCCAGCAAAAAAAGCAAAAAATATTATTACAACTAATAATATTATATATTTCAGAAGTTTATTAATCAAATAAAACCTGAACTCAAAAAATTAAAATTATAATGAATTACCTATGCAATTCATGTATTTATAATATACACCAGTTCATAATTTACTAGAATTAAAACTGCTATGCAGTAATAACACAGAATAGAATAAATACTATTTTAAAATAATACCTATACCAATTCAGTGTAGCGTTTAATTAGTGTTTTGTACTTATACCACATTATGAATAAACTGTTTATTATATAGTGTAGGTATTGTATAATATTGTATTAAATTGGCAATTGGATTTTTTTTTTAAGTTTATAAATTAATAATATTAGGTACATTAATAAACAATAAGTAATAAAACAAATTATTATGATTCGTCTTTCAGCATCTCATTTCCATGTATCACAGTCAAATTTTTTAGTAGAATTACAGAAATAAACAATAAATACATAGTAGTATTTGTCTTTGCAATATTTCATTGTTGTAAATGAATATTAATTGTAATGAGTAAAACTACAAAGCACATTAACGACTTCCAATAATCAGACAAAATTTTACTTTTTTTTCATATCATCATTAATAACAATTAACAAAGATAATGTAACAATGATAGTTACGCCGAAACGATTTTTCGAACTTTGAAGACTAATGATATATATATATATATATATATATATACATATATAGAAATTCTTACCAAAATTGATTACAATATAAATATATATTTTATATAGGTATATAAAGTGGCGGCTCGTGGGATACAATAGAAGTGGGGCACAAATATTTTTTCTATTTCCCCATCATTATCAATTACTCACCATTCTTAATAACTATTCTTGATAAATATATATTTCACCTTAATTGTGTATAAAATTCTTAATATTTAATTGTTAATATTAACAAATTGTGTATATAATATTTATAATTTTAATATATTTGTCATACAAAAATGAAAAAATTTAAAATATAATAATAAGCTTTATTTTTAAGTATACAATAAAAAAAAATATATATAAAATATATTTACATAAAATAATATTAAAAAACAGTTATATTTTTATATTCTAAATCAATTCATCTGTCTTTTTTTTTTCCATAAATATTTAGTTTTATATTAGGTATTAATAATATAGTATTAATATTTATACTTTGTATAAAAGTGAAATAATATAATGATTAAAAATGTTTGTCATTTATAATTTATTATTACACGGGTCAGTACAGATAGCAAGACTGCGTCAAGAAGTCGATGATGTTGATTATTTTATGACAATAAAGATAAACGACCGATATTTCCAAGTTTTCATACAAGGAAAGAACTCGCGGGCACAATTCGTGTGTGCCCGATTTTGCCATATAATTTGTGATAATAAACCAAGACTCTTTATAGTTTTATACAATGTTATACGGTTGATCGGGGCACAAAAAATATGTGCCTGCCGCCTGAGACACTTTTATTTTCCATAAAATTTTTAAATTCTAAATGAATAATAATAATTATATATCTGTATTTTTTTTTTTTTTTAAATATGATAAGTTATACCATTTACCAATATTAAACCTAATATTATTTTTATTTAATTTCAATTTTTATAATTTTTCTATTTGATATTTTAGGTGGGGCACGTGCCGCCACTGGGTATATACCTATATATTTTAGCTATTTGATCATTTTTCTGTTGGATGTTGGGACTGTATCTCTCATTGCCCCTGATGCCTTATCTATCATCATATTAATACTGATGTATTATTATTATTATTAATATCAATGCACAATCCAATGTCTTCTTATTTGGGACGTATTATAGCTTATGAATACTGATTAATATTGGACATTTAGACTCCACGAGTAACTTAACAGCTTAATTGATACAAAATTTTATTAATGAAACTCATTTGACATTAATAATACCAATATATTTTATTTATTGGTGTAAAAACTATAAAGTAAATGCATAATGATATGTATGTATGCCATTTGTTAATAACACAAAATGAAGATGTTTAAATTATTCAATTTAACAATTTGATTAAATTTGTTAGGTGTATTTGATTTACTTATATCTACATTACTTTTACAAACTATAATATATTTAACGCATATGCGATTACTATATGCAAGTTTAGTTGTAAAAAAAAAAAAAATCATTAAATTTACTCGTTTGTTCCTTGATTGTATGTAGACGTAAGTTGATCAATATTTCTATTATCCATTTTGACAAACGCTTACAAATGTTTTTTTTATATTTACTAATTAGTAATTACTGCATTAGTATATAATTTATTGTTTAATGTAATTTAATTTAGGTAATAAATAAAAATATACCACTGCAATCAAAATATGACCTTTACATAAAAGAGACGTCAATATTGTCAATATTAAACATCGAAATTTGAAATTAATAAGTATAACCACTACAATAATCAGTAATACACAAATACAAATAACACTCAGCCACTCACGTATTGGTCTCCGACTACAGAGTAAGAATAATTATTATAGAATTAAAGTCACTGTATTATTATTAGAGTACTGTTATCGTTATGTAAATCAGGGTGGAAGGAACCACGATTCAAATAATCATTAATCACGGTTTTTACTTTTTTAGCACGATTATATACGAATGAATCTTCACAGGAAAAATACGTGGTTAGGATAGTAAAGGCGGATTCATACTTTTGCCAACAGGTAAAATGTTTGTTTGTTTGTTAACATTTCAATTTTATGGTTATGGTTGGTACATGAAAACGATAATTATTAATCATGTTGTTCTAGTTACAAATAATTCCGCTGGTCGCGCTAGTCATTAGTTTAACAGCTGATTTCAACAGTAGATTTACCGGTCATGTTTTCCATAGAGTAATATTACTCTATGATGTTTTCATAGGCAGAGTTCCAACCTGTATATCTTAAATCGTGGCAGTTACGCAACCATAGTATCTATCATGACGAAATAATAAATTTATTTCGTCGTGGTATATAATAACACCGTATATTTAATCATATATATTATTTATGGTAACACTGTTGTAGTTAGTAAACATATTTTTTAATGCAATTCTATTCCGGAATTCTAAAATTCTAACCTAACGATTTTCATATGAATTTTTAAGTTTTTATCTTTTTATATTTTCTAATTGTATTTTGTAACCTATTTTATGGTATTAAAAATGACCAATGTAGCGTAAAGTAATAAATTTACTCGTTTTTATATCGTTTTATTTAAAAAAAATTAATATGAATGTTATTAATAAATTAGAAATATATGTATTATAAAAATTTAGACCAAAGCAATAAATTGATTTTAACCTCTGGATATCTAACAATGTCTACAGTTACAAAGTAAATGTACACTGTTTATAGTACTTATCTAAAAAAAGTAAGTATGTTATGAACTTAACTATCATATTTAAGATAAAATATATATTACTAAATAAAATTATATTTATAATGAAATAAATATTATATGTAAATTAAAATCTTTAATTTATTTATTATTTTATTACTTTATGTTTTAAGTCATATTATAATTTTATAATTTTTGGTAAATATATATCCATTAAATAACTTATACATTATTTTTTTTTAAGTGAATTCATTTATTATTAAAAGCGAAATTCAGAATTTATCTGATATTAAAGAAGAAAGAATATCAGAAGATATTATATGTAAGACTGAGCCAGTAGATACTGAAAAAGTTTTAAATATTTCATTTGAAAAGAGAAAGCATTCTGAATTATTTTCTGCATCATCAAATAGTAGTTCTTCAGATTTCAGTTGTTTAGACTCGGATACTGATAATAGTTCAGGTAAATTAAATTTTAAAAATTATTATTTTGAATTTTCATCATATTTTATTATGCTTTTAGATCTAGACGAAGAGGAGAACAAAAAAGAACAAAAGAGGTATGACGAAAAATCACGAGAAATTGAAAGTGGATTTGAACTTCTAAATGAAATGTAAGTAAAATTTGTATTTATTCTGTTATTATATCTTATTTATAGAAAATATTATTTAATCAGGTTATATAAAAAAAGAATTCGTGAAGTTGAGGAGAAGTTAATTAAAGTTGGATTGGGTACAGCTAAAGAATATGAAATAGCTTTACAAGAACTAAAAGATCAGATGGACTCACGATTGGAAGTGGCTTCTGTATTAAGACAATTTAAATTAGAAAATTTAACACACAAATATGAAGCAGAAGAACAAGCAATAAGACAGAATTTTGAAGTAAATTATCATTTTTTAATATATCACCTATACCTATACCTTTATCTTTATATATTACAATGAATTTAACTATATATATTAAGTATACTTAGATATGTTATTTAATTTTTGTAATTTCAGAATAATAAAGAAATTTTATATGATACATTAAAAGCTGATTTAGAAGAAAGAATTGAACGATTAGAAGAAGAACGTAATGAAGTTGATATAGATGCATCCTTGTGGCTAGATCATAGCTTAACACGTAGTGGAAGAGGACATGGTCATCGTCCTCATAGATACGTGCAACCCAAGAGAAAACCAGACATTATATCAGGGCCATGTATAGTTTATATGCTGAAAGAACATGAAATACTTAAAGATTGGACTGAAATTAAGAAATCGTTATCATCAATACAGAGAGAAAATGCAGATCAATGATATAAACCATTTTATTTTAAGTTGATACACTAGATTTAAAAAAACATATTTATATAAACTTAAGAAAGTGATATCCTTATTAAAATACACTTGCATTATAATTTCTTTACTATGGAACTTTTCTAAATAGATTAAAAGCATCATGTATACTTTGCTTATATTAATCTAACCTTAATTATTAAGGCTGAGGAAAAATATTTTTCTTTTAATAATTTAGTATAACCTTGATAAGAATAAAAATAAATTAACATTTATTTATATTTATATTGTATAAATGAATATAAATTATTAAATGTATACATTCAGTCTTTATGTATTGTTTTAGTATTAAAAATGTATTTTTATTAATTGTTTGCGATCCATCATATATTTTCTATCTAGTAACTGGATATTGTGGAATTTTGGATGACTGATTTTGATGTTGTCTTGAATATAGTCCTTGATTAAATGGACTAGAGTTACTGATTGGATATTTTTTTTGTATCACTATCTAGAAAATTATTGAGCTTTGATATTGCAATGGTATTTGGTTCTAATGATTTTGAATCGTGCCAATTCTAAAAAAAATGCAAATAACATAGTTTAATATATGATATATAATTCACAAATTTCTATAAATAATAATAGTAATATTTATAATATAAATTAATTTCTTCAGCAGCAACAGTGGAAGGTGATTTCTTACCACATTCTGGAGTCATATCCAACTTCGTACCACATACTAAAATAGGCACCTAACATATTTTGTTAAATATTTATAAATTCTTAAAAACACTACAATAAGAATAATTTTATTCTATTAATTCAACTAAATTTTATGGAAATTATATGATTTTTTTTTTTAAATTAAATTATAAAATTCTTAGATTTATTTATTTAAGAGTAAGGTTAATAATTTTAATTTTATTTTCTTTGTTAAATAAAAAATATTTCATATTTAGTTTTTTAATTAGCATATAGATAAAATTATATTTTATATTTGATACAATTGTTAATTTCACTTACAAAACATAATTAAAAACTTGCATTACTCTGTTGGAGCCAACCAATTGTTCCATATCAAATTCACCTAAACATTTGTACTTCAAATTGTTATCTTTATTCAAAATTTCTCCTAGCCATTTATGTAAATTTTCACTAGATTTTAGGTTTGTTAAATTATATACTAGAATTATACCTATAAAAGGAAAATAGTTATAACAATTCAATAATAATTTTTAAAATAAACATACCATGTGTAGTATTATAAAATTTATCTTTTGTATTTTTATAATTTGAACTTCCTCCAATATTCCACTTTTCTATAAAACGGTACATTTAGGATTTTTTGCTGGTTTATTATTACTAATAAGATTCACTAAACATGTCTTGCCAACTCCTGAATAATAAAAAAAATAAAAAATAAAAAAGTAAGTATAATGCAATAAATAAAAGTTAATTTTAATAATTTAAAACATAGTCCAGAAATATACTATGTGATAGAAAAAAGTTTAGTTTTTTTTTTTTAGATTTTTCACAAAAATTGAAATTTCAACGAATTCGATTTCAATATTTCATAACTCGGGCAATTTTGAAATTAGAGACTTTATTTGAAGATAAAAAAAATTTAGAGAATTTTATTGGATGTTCACATAAGTACTATATGTATATGTGGTAAAATTATATCGGCGAGGGAGCGCCAAAATATTGCCCCGGCGGCATTTTACCAAAACACGGCACTGATTATTATTATTATGTTTTCTGCGCGGCTAGCAGCGTTCTCTTACAAGATTTGCCCATTCAAACTATTTACAAGTAAACAATATTATATTGTAAAAAAAAAAAAATCGTCTTGGTCCGGTAACCGTGGTTAATATAGAAATACGCTCATTTAAATATGTAAAATTCTTTAAATTAATAATAAATAGTAGATTAATTTAATATTATATTTTTTTTAAATAAATAATGATTAAATGTGTATTATTTACTTATATCATAATTTAAAGCACAAGGTTCTTGAACCTCATGTACTACATCAGCACATGCCATACCATAAGCTGATAAAATTCCAGCATACTTATGTGTAAAACTTTACTAATTCCTAAAGAACGTGCTATAGCACAAGCATGTTGTCCACCAGCTCTACCAAAACAGGCTAAAGCATGTTAACGTGTGTCATATCCTTTTGTCTATGAATAAATATGAATATGAATTACAATTATCAAATTATAGCTCACCTGAGTTAGAGCTTTTATTGGATGACACATTGACTCATTTGCAACTCGTATAAAACCCATTGTAACTTCTTCAATAATCATTGGAATTGAACTTTTAGATTGATATTTCATAAAATTATTGATCTGTATCCAAATATAATAATATAATTATTTATAATTTCTATTACTAATAGTTTGGTGTAAGTAATAATTATTATACAAGCTATTTAGTTTAAGAATAGAGTTGTCAACTTCAAATAGTTAAGAAATTAAAAATGAGAAAAAAAATAATTTGTTTAAATACTTCAATAGTAAGAGCTTCAAATTATTTTAATGCAGCCTCTTTATTTAATGGCATATCTACAGTTTTGCCAAATAATGATGGAAAATATTCAGGTAATACTCCACCCAGAACTAGATTAGCATCAGTAACAGTTAATGATCGTCCTTTTCTATAAATGAATGAAAATAATTACATATTATTTCATGTTATAAATATAATAAAAATTAATTAAATTTTTATGTTTACTTGAGGTGCTTGAATTGTAACACAAGCAGTATTATTGAAATTTATTGATTCAAAACATGCTACTAAACTTTGTACATGCTACTTCAACATATTTTTTTATATGTGGAGTAAATAAACATCTGCACAAGCTGTATATCCTCGTGGTACAATTTTCACCATGTGCAATTCATTTCATGGGACAAAGAAACATGTTCAAAACCAATTTCTTTAGCTATTTTTTCAACAGTAGCTCATGTTCAACATAGCTAATTATAATACAAAATATTATAAAACAATAACATAATAAATATAATTATTTTTAGTTTCTTAAAGAAAATAATAATTAATATAGAATTGTTTTAATAAAAAATATAATATATGTAAATATTTTACTTACGTAAAAGAATGCAATAAGCCACAGCAGACAGCAATACTTTTAATTCCTTTTGATTTTAAAATGATTAAATGACTTTTTAGTGTAGTTCAATCAAAATCTTTTAAAACTATGTCTTTACCCGTGACACCTCAAACAATTGGTTTCTGATTCCAGATGGATATTATTTGATCAGATTTTTCACATTTTGAATTAATTACTCTACAATCAACTTCCAAAACTTCTTCATAAAGAACATCTGGCGTTACAATTTCCTAAACAATAGTATTTTAATGTAATTAATTACACAAATAAAAATATTTTAAGTTATAAAATCATTACTAGATCAAATATTTTGGTATATTTTGGTCGTGCTTGATTGCCAATATGCAATAAATCTTTGAAACCACGAGTAATTAATAAAGTCATACGGCTACCTTTCCATTCTAGAAGGTCATTGGTTGCAACAGTTGTTTCCATCCTAATCCATTCTATGTAACTGATATCAATTGGTTCATTTTGTGGCATGATTGTTTTAGATTCCTATAAAAATCTAAGCTATATATATATATATATATACATAGCTATAGCTATGTGAACACCCAAAATTTTTTTCAAATCACTACCTTAAAAATTGCCCGAGTTATCGAGAAATATAGAAATTGAATTCGTCAAAATTTCATTTTTCGTGGAAAATGCCGTTTTTTCGTCATTTTTTCGAAGTTTTTTCTACCGCTTATAGTCAATTTTGAAAAATTCGATAAATGACCTAAATAAAGTACCATCTACATCCACTTTTACATCTAAAACTCGCTATTCGTGAAAATCTAAGCATTACTTCGGGTAGTAAAAGTGTTTTCAGAATATTTATTTATACGTATGGATTCTAAGATATTCGTTTTACTAATAATATCAACTTAAAACAGCTATAAAAAAAAATTGTAACTTGGGATTTTTATAATATTTTAGTATGATGTTAACTAATATGTAAGTATATTTCAGTAAAATTTTCAGATCCAAATACCCAAAATTGCCAATTTTATCAAACATTATATACGTAAAAACGAGAATTTTACGAAATATTCAAAGTCCAATATTTTGTAGAAAAATTAACATAACGGTTCCAAAATTATACCACATATATATAGGAGCTATGTGAACATCCAAAAAAATTTTCAAGTCTCTATCTTAAAAATTGCCCGAGTTATCGAGAAATATAGAAATCGAATTCGTCAAAATTTCATTTTTCGTGAAAAATGCCGTTTTTTCGTCATTTTTTTGAAGTTTTTTCTACCGCTTAGGGTCAATTTTGAGAAATTCGAAAAATGACCTAAATAAAGTACCAACTAGATCCACTTTGCTACCGGAAACATACCCTATTCGTGATAATCGGAGCATTATTTCGGGTAGTAAAAATGTTTAAAGAATAAAAAAAAAAAAAAAAAATCACACATCATTGTAAAACCAATACATTTTTCGCTTCGCTCAGAATCTAAAAGGTAAAGGTATAAGGTCTATGATTGGAACCCACGGTTTTAGATAATATGGTTGCACGACCGACTATTATTACACGGCCACAAAGTTACTCCAAAAGTCAGCTGTTTCAACCTGCTACTAGCACCACTACGCTATTTAAAGTAATTAAAATTTAAATATTAATTATTACATTGTTAGTAAAAATATTAAATACCTCTATAAGTATTAGGTAGTCTATATTTTATTATAATATAAAACTAAAAACATTAAAACATTAAACTAATAAACGATAATTATTATACTATCTATATTTTACTATCTGTCGACGGAAATCAGAAATTCAAAAATCATAATTTATCCACAGATAGTTTAATATAATGAACGCTAGTAGTAGGTTGAAACAGCTGACTTTTGGAGTAACTTTGTGGCCGTAATATAATTGAAGAAATAATAGCTGGTCGTTATTAATCGATTAAAAATCGCGTAAACAGGCGAACAAACCGCCTAGTGTGTAATGAGCTTTAATGTTATAATATAATTTCGTTCTATATTTTATGCTTGAAAATTAAATTTTTTTTGTTAAAAAGAACGAGCCCCTCCGATTACTGTGAAAACATACGCCGTTCAGTCCACGGGCACAGCTGTGTAGCTAAATTGCATACTTCTTGCGCCGTGTTCGGAAAATTAAGATTTTCATACATATTTTAATAATACTCGTGCAGTCGTACGTCGTACCTACCCCTATATTATTGTATACGCGTTCAATTTTATAGTAATACGATTAAAGGTTCCATTTTATTTTTAAATTCTTCATCTCTTAATATGATGGCGTCTCAATATTTTGTGTCCGCTGTAAATCTGAAGATAGCAGAACTTACCTGCAGCGGCGGCATCTATAATCTATACACGGCACGCAACCACCGTCCAGTTTATCATGAAAATTGAAACTCCTTTCACTCCTCAGTTTCAATTTTTCAAACAAATCTCTCGTATTAATTCGTTGTCTAATTCGTCTCTTAAAACGTCCGTTTTTATCTGTGTTATATCTGTTCTATTTCTAGCTTAACGCATAAATTTGTGCAATAATATTTATTATTTACTTTGCTCACTCGATTACGATGAACGTATATGGAAAAAAAAAGTCTCGTGTTTATATTATTATAATAAAGTAATTACAGTATATTATATTAATTAATAATATTATAATATATCTACGAACAAAGGTTTGTAAAATAGAGTTCGATTTTTTTCTATATCTATATGATGTCTGTGTGATCATTGCTTTTTCAAAAGCACGTTATTCTATGTTTTACATACCTAAATAAATGGTATAAACAGGAGTATAAGGTACAAGTATGGTATGCGAAGGAGAAACATTGAAATGTCTCTAAACAACAAATACTATAAAGACATCAAACAATAATAGTATTATACAGACGAAATCGGGTCACGTAATGTAGACGTTTTTCTTCAGTTCGGTGACCGATACTTTCAGGAATCCTTGGCAATTAGACTCGAATATGTACATGACCGCCCTGGACCGTTGGTTGCACCTCATGTTGTACATGCACGTGCACGTGGTAGTCAAATCGGTATCGCCGTCCTTGACAAAACCTATGGTCACACCCGTGTAGTCGCAATAGTGCTCCAACAGAACCACGGTCACGGGCCCGTTGAGCCGCATGTTGGCGCGGTATTGAACGCATACGTCTTGGCAAGTCTTATTCCCGCGGACTGTGAATTCGATTTCGGATATTTCGTTGGCGTGCTGGTGCAACTGCACTTCGCACAGATTGATAGTATCCGACGGCTTAAACTTGGGACCTGCGGTACATAAAACGAATATTCTATATTTCTCGCATGTCTTCATAAAACGCAATGGGATCACAATATATTATGATAATAATATAATATGTATATATGTATATATTATTACAATGTCTTATTGGTGTTACCTAACACGTCCGTCGGATCGCGGAACAGGCCGACTCCATGTGGAGGATACGCGGTGATGCGTTCTTCTTCCTTAATTTGGACGTCTGGGCATGATTCTTCTTCGGCGACGTATCGTTCGGCTGAACGGACGCCGTCGTTGCCACGGTCTGTAAAAATGACATTTTTAAGTAATGTTCGTGTTTTAAATTACCTATACATAATATACTATATACGGAATACAGTAGAGGATGACGACGGCGTTTGGGTTTTTTTTTTTTAATTATTTGGACCTATATTTTTTTTAAATTTAAACATCTTGTAAAAAAATTTTAAAAAAAATTTTCATTTTTTAAGTTTAATGAAATTAAAAATAGTCAATTTATAAAGTACAATAATTTTGTGATAATTTTATGAGTCGTCGTTTAACCGAAATACGTTAAGATATATATCAGTATGTTTCAATAAAATATTCAAAAATTTTCCAAATTTTTGTACTTTTCTATTAATTTTTATTGTAAAAGTATTGAAAAATAATAAGAAGAATATTCGAATGGATTTTAAGATTTTCGTTTAAACTAAAAATATCAACTTTAAACAGCTATAAAAAAAAATTGAGACTTGCGATTTTTCTAATATTTTTATATCATGTTAGGATATACTTAAGTACTCGTATACCTACTTCAGTAAAACATTCGGACCTTAATGCCCAAAATTGTCAATTTGAACTAACATTATAATGTAAAAACGAGAATTTTAAGAAGTACCTATATTTAAAGTTCTATATTTTGTCCAATCATTAACGTAACTGTTCCAAAATTTTATCACATATATATATATATATATGTATATATAATAGGTACTTATTTGAACACCTAAAAATATTTTCAAGTCTCTAACTTCAAAATTGCTTGAGTTATCGTGAAATATTGAAATAGAATTCGTTGAAATTTCAGTATTCATGATAAATAGCGTGTTTTCGTCGTTTTTTCTATTTCATAGGGGCAATTTTGAGAAATTCGAAAAATGACCTAAATAAAGTATCAACTACATCTACTTTCCAACCGGAAACATTTGCTGTTCTTAAAAACCGGAGCATTATTTCAGGTAGTAAAAGTGTCTTTAGACAATAACAAAAGAGAAAAGAAGAAAAAAAAGACACACATCATTGTAAATCCAATGCATTCTTCGCTTCGTTCAGAATTTAAAATTTTGACATCACTATACCTACATCAAAAATATAATTTCTTCGTGAAATGAAAAAAATTCTTAATCGACATCTTTATTAAATTTAAAGGTCGACCCATCAAAATTGTTATAAAATTATATTATAAAACTAATATTTCACTAATTTTATATTTCACTTAACTTAAAAATAAAAAAAATATTTTCATAATAGATTTAGATTAATAGATAATGAATAAATTTTATTTTTCGAGGATATCTTTCAATGAGTAAATAGATCTGGGACACCACTACACCAGTATAATTACGTCAAGAATTTTCCTTCGTTTTTGTTAAAATTGTATTACGAGTATATATAATTACATTCCGTTTCTTTTTCTTTCCACGTTTCAACTCGATAATTTCGAAGTCGGATTTCGACGGATCAATTATTTTACGATGGTTTAAGAAGTTATAATGAATATTGATTAAGTTTTAAGTGTATACGAGAAGAATATATTTTACTCACGATAATTAATCTGCTGGCACCGAACGATTGGAAACGTTACTGCAAACGTCACGGCACACAGGCATAATGAAACAGCGTACGCTCGTTCCATTTTTCTACGCATGTAATCGATATACATCAAGAGAAAACTACCAAGTAAAGGTTAGACGTTAGAGGTTATATTAACTATAAACTGAAACCCGTTCGTCAATATTAATTAGGTACATACATATTATATAATAAATATCACGTGTTGCTACGGACGTTGTCATCGAAATAATATAATATAATATAATATACAAATATACAATATAAATTATTATTACTTAAGGGAATCGGTGTAACGATATTATGTTGTCTTGTATAATAATTTTAATTTTAAATAATATCGTGTTATTTTTTAATATGTGACAGCGGTCAGAATTTTTTTTTTATCAAACGATAATATTATAATAGGTATATACAGTATAAATAGACGCAGTGGCGTAATTAAGATTTTGTCAAGGGGGGGATAAGAATTTATTAAGTGGTCACAAACTCGAATATGATTCCCCGACCCCCGCCCAACCACCAAAGTTACCATAAGATAATGTGCCGATTAATTTTTTTACATTTATCAGTCTTTTTATACGTTCAATATAAATAATTTTACTGAAATTTCAACTTTTAAACACCTATAAAAAAAAAAATGAGTGTTTAGATTTTCCTCATATTTTGGAAATTCGTTAAGACAGTATGCTTTAATAAAATTTTCAAAAATTTTTCAATTTTTCAATCCAGATTTTTCTAAAATATGATATAATGTTAACTAATATGTAATGTGTAAATATACACCAGTAAAATTTTCAGACCATAATACCGAAAATTGCCAATTTTATCAAACATTATATAATACATAGAGACAAAATTTTTTTGAAATATCCAAAGTCCTATATTTTGTAGAAAAATTAACGTTTAAAAAAATATTTTTCAATTTGAAATGGTATTTTAAGCAAAAAATCAATTTCTTTTTTAACCCAACCAGTTGAAAAGCTTTTCAACTGGTGCACTCGATGGAATTGGTGTATTATTTCTCATTATTTGAGGAACGGAAATTTTCGTTCAAGTTCCTTAAAAATAGGAACTCTTTCCCGTTCCTCGTTCCAATATTTTAAATAGAACGCGTTCCTTCCCAACACTGATATATACATTACGCGGTGTACGCGTGTGTCCGTCCGTCGTGTATTAATTGTCTGACGTGACATAATTAATATATATGCGTGTTGGCTTCGGCCGTTTATATATGTATATATACGTTTATAATATCACGCGTGTGCTTTGGCCAGCATAATTTCTGTGCGTTCCTGTGTTACCAAAGAGGTGATAATATCCGGCAGAGGCATTGCGTTCGAGGGATGCTGTGGCGAGCATGCAGTCCATCTTTCACGTGACGTTACCCTTGTGTTATTTTGTTTATTTATTTATGTATTTAGATTTATAGTTATACCAGTTTATACTGCTATCTTTGTTCTATATATATATATTTGTATTATGATTATTATTTGTACGTGGGCGCCTACATTTTGATATTTACTTTTGTCAATATAGTTTTCATGGGCCTGCCATTTGCGGCACATTATCATAAATTGTAAGGCTTTATTCCACTACACCTAGTCCAAACCTTCCCCGATTTACTCTGCAGCACAACGCACAAGTCGTCAGGGCCAACTGCACGAGAAGAGCTCGGCGGCGCACATTTTTGGTATCAGAGCGTGGTTTTTCGTACAAAATATTTTATAATTTTTATATATAAATAGTGCTTTTGGGTGAATTTTATATAGGTTTGATACTGGTGTGACATTATCGTTGGATTGTCATTTGTACGTCGACGTTGTTCGACACTTATTTAATTGGCAATTTGTACTTTATAATAATTTATTATACTATAATACTTTAATACATTATCTCGGTTATTAGTTTTACTTTCCATCTTGGGAACCGACGCAGTAATAAATACTAATTGTTGATAATCATTATTGGGAAGTGTGACAATAAATTGAAATTGAATTTTGCACTAATTAAGATTATCGCGGGTTTGCCGTTCTCGTTTTATTGATAATCTGTGTATCGAACCCGGACTCCGGTATTCCCTCATTATTGACATACATAATATAATATATACATGTAATATAGTGTGATTTATTACATCGTTAAGTTATTATTCTTTCGTGTGTGTGTTTTTCTACCATCGTAATTGTGTCTTTGTGTTTAATAATTGATTCGGGTTTTACTCCGATCGAGTAGAAAACTATTGCTATATAGGCACGATACGTGTACCGCGATTTTCAGGTCATTGACCTTTCCTATTTTTGTATATCGCTATTAAGTACCGTATCATAATTTCAGTGTAATATTCACGTATTATTTAAATTAATCAGTTAATGTTTCCGTAATTGTTTTCGTTGTCCTAGTTGATTATAATTCATACTTCTCGGGCATAATTTTTTATTACGAATATATTACGTTTCGTTGCTCTCGTACTCAAGGCCGTAACTGACGGGGGGGTCCAGGGGTCCGGACCCCTCCCGAAATTTTTCCAAAATCTATATTTTTTAATATTAAATAAATTATTAAAAATTTACTAACCCAATAGTACTTTTATTATTATTATTAAATGTTATATTATAAAATAAAAGGAATTATATTTCAGAATACTTGTATTTTATGTCAACGGAGAAAATCTAATAATATTTACTTCAGTAAAATTTTCAAACCATAAAATCCAAAACTGCCAATTTTATCAAACATTATATACATAAAAACGAGAATTTTATGAAATTTCAAAGTCCTATATTTTGTAGAAAAATTAACGTAACAGTTTCAATATTACACCACATATATATAGTAGTTACGTGAACACTCAATAAAATTTTCAAGTCTCTAACTTCAAAATAGCCCGAGTTAACATGTGAAATATTGAAATTAAATTCGTCGAAATTTCAGTTTTCGTGAAAAATTTTTCTACCGTTTAGGGTCAACTTTGATAAATTCGAAAAATTACCTAAATAATGTACCAATTACATCTACTTTCCAACCGGAAACATATAATTCTATTTGTGAAAATCGGAACATTATTTCGGGTAGTAAAAGTGTCTTCAGACTAAAAAAAAAAAAAAATACACACATTGTAAAACCAATACATTCTTCGCTTCGCTCAAAATCTAAAATTGGACCCCCCCCGAAAATTTTTCTCAGTTACGGCCTTGCTCGTACTAATCGACATGTCTACCGATATGGAGAATGCTCGTTTGATCCGTATTAAAGAACGATCAATGATTAAACGCGATGCCTACATTAGTCGACTACGTTCAGTTCATAGTTTGGCGAAAAGTAGTATGGAGGACCCGGAGGTTTCCCCTCACCTGTTAGCAGCGGTGGAGGACTTGGACGATTTGTGGTCAAAATTTACGATCGAGGATGACGTGGTACTAGTGATGGGCAAAATTTAAAAAACATCGATGTTCGATGTATCGATACATCGAATAGGAAAAAAACATCGGTTGTTTCGATGTATCGATTTATGAAAAAACATCGATGTTTTTTCGATGTTTTTAAAAAAATTTTCTTTTAATTTTAAGTGTAGTTACTAGCATGACGAAATAACTTAAATAACTTCGTCATGACATAAATTATATTTATTATGGAATATTTACATAATATTTCCAATTGATAAAATTAAAATAACGTATTACGTATATGTTCATATGATATTTTTAGCTTAATGGTTATAATTCAAGACACCGATGTTTTTAAATACATCAAAAATCCATCGATGTTTTTTTCGATACATCGAAACAAATAATCGATGTAAGAACATCGATGTATCGGTCAAAAACATCGATGTTTTTTGCCCACCTCTATGTGGTACTAGATCAACTTATCGCACTCGATCGCGCGTCCGAATATTCGCCCGCTCTAGGCACCGAAATGCGCGAATTAATAACATATTCGAAAGCAGTAGCAACGCGTTATCGTAATATGGAATCCGCGCGCAGTAATGTTTCCGTCCGTAGCGAGTCTCCGCTATCGGTACGGTCGAATAAAAACGACGAACCACCGATAATAGACGGTGAGAATAATTGCGCAAAAAAAAACAACCCCCCGGATTTAAACTCCCCAGGAGACAATGGATAGCCCTAATAAACAGACTCAGAACTGGTCATGGACGCACTGGACTTATATTATACCGATGGGGTTTAAGGCCCACCCCACAATGCAACTGTGGGCATCAAATCCAATCATTAAGACACATGTCCATTCAGATCATTTCCAGGAGAATTAGCAGAGCTCAACAAAGTTATTACGGACGCAATTAAATGGCTTGATGAATTAGATATTAATATATAACCGCCCTATTTATATATTTATTAACTGCAAACGAGACGATGATCTCCTAAGTCGCGACCAACACCGCCTTACTAGAACTGCGTAGAATCCGCGCTAGAGGAAGGCACGTACTCCTCTGCACGAATGGAAACGGGAAAAATCGTCGCAACAAAAAGTTAAAAACATGCCTAAGAAGTAAGAAGAAGAACAAACAAAATAGAGAGTAGATAATAGATATACTATACGGATCATGATACAAATCATGTATTGTATCATGATACGGATAATAATCCGCAGGTTAGGTAAAGGAACAACGAAAAACGAATCACGATTTTTTAAATCTTACAATGCCGGTATTCAGGATCTGTTTGTTGTCTCATGAGTCATGACCCACGTGTCACGTACTTTAAGTTCGATAGTCAATAAGTACTAAACAGTATGGTGTACAGTGCACTTGCACGCATAAGCGTGCGCAGACATTACTGGCAGGGTAATAGTCATAAATGATACATAGGTATACAGTATTATACACATTGACATTTAACATGAACAAAAATTTTTAGATAGGGTAACTTTATTTAACTGCATTTACCATTGTAAAAAATTATTTTATAAGTAATAATATAATTATGTAATACCTATACCTAAATTAGTTATTTTATAATAAACAAATTGATGACGCAATAACTAAGGCGCGTTGCGCGGTTGAAACACACGATTATAGTTTGAAATACACCTACCGAAAAGCGCTGCCGCCGCTGAGTAAATTTATCTGGTGATTGTACCACGATTTAAATATCGATTCTATGTCCGTGGTTGATAGAAAATACCACAGTTATTAAATTAAATTTAAACTATTCTTTTCTTTGTATAATCAGTGGTGATGGCATGTACTGTTGTGATATCAGGTTTTAGGTTTTGTAAACTAAAATCAACCAGTATGGTTCGCGATAGGATTCAGTGCTTGGACAGCGGTTACTTATGATAAAATAAATTAATAAAATAAACATTATGATAAATTTATTTTATCATAGCAGTTACTAACGACGATATGTATTTTTTAATTTTTCCAATATTCTTATTTTTTACATTTTACCGTTTACGAACATGTTAAAATGGTCAAATATAATATATTATGTTGTGACAGGGGGAGTTGTTCGCAGAGTAGTCAAATGCCTACCCTGACTACCCCGTGCGCACGCTTATGCTTGCACGAATAATAAGCCGGGCACTGCTTGAAATGACAAATAATATTATGAAAATCTGAATTTCCGATAGTGCGCGTCGTCTGTTATCAATACCGCCGGCCGTGACCATGGCTATAGATAGTATCTATAGCAGTGGTTCTCAATCTTTTTAGTACCGCGACCCAAATTTCCCCCGAAAAATCTTTCGCGAGTCGCGACCCACATTGTTTCACTTTTTAAAAAGTAAAAAACAAAATTTATATACCTAATATAAATATGTATAAATTTTTATTAGATATTTAGTATTTAATAGGTTTATAGTTAATATATTTTTACAAATGTTAAACAAATATTAATTTAACAAACATTTCTTGGAATCTATATAATTCAAAAAAATGTTCGCGACCCACCAAAAATTGACTGACGACCCACACTTTGAGAAACGCTGATCTATAGCCATGGCCGTGACGTACTGACGTTGTAATCGGTATCATAAGCATAACACAAAACGGTTAAGTTAGGTTAAATTAGGTTTTCATTGTTGGTCGGGGATCACGCGATTTTGAGTGGGAAAATACGAATGTCTATTGTCTATGTCGAATGTCGATGTCGAAAAGGTATGGGCGATTCACGATTAGATTATCCATAGAATAAAGATTATCTACATTCGTAAAGTCGTAAAGTACGTATCCACACAGACTATATGAATATTTTCATATAGTCTGTGGTATCCATTTGATACCGCCATCGTGAAATGATTTAATCGTCACGCCGAGTTACTGTTTGTACAACGTTAAAAATTTCGTTCACCAGAGACCAGACGTTTATCAGCGGATAGCAGCTACACGACCATAGAAGAGAGATTAACACGACGTAATATTTTATTATTTATTATGATTTTAACGTAGCCGGTCGTCGTATTTGACGTTTTCATTACGTTTTCATTTCGTATTTAACATTTTCGTCAAATGTGCCGAATAATTAATGGCATTCATGTAGCAGGTGATCTACTGCAGTAGAATGATCTGCGAATTTAGGACGAGTGATCTACGTACAAATAAAAAAAAAATTTTTTTTTTAATAGTATAAAACACATAATATTTTTTATTACGAGTACGTCATAATATTATAAAATTCGTCAAATATAAAAAAATAATACAAATTTTAATTACGAAAATATAAAATATATATTATATTATATGAAAAAATAATAATATAAATTATATATAAAAAAGTGCAGTACAAATAATATTTAAATGAAATAATGTAAGTTATTTTGTTAAAAAATATGCATATATTACATATAATATGCTATATAAACATTTTTATATTGTTACATAGCACGTTATTCCCGCCGACCCTTCAATTGTAGATCACCAACTACACCTAAAACGAAGTAGTAGATCACCTGCTACACGAATGCCTAATTAATACTTAATACTTATTTACATATTATTATAGATTGCACAACGGAATTTTATGAAAAATGGATAAATGTAACGACCTTTGCGACGAGATGTCCGTCTTGTCCGTTGTGGATGAAAATGAACATTTGGAAAAACTGTGTTTGGACAACAGTGTACGAACGCAGTTAATGCAAATAAAAAACGATTATGAAACTGTTTTTTCGTGGAATATCAAACAACTAACTGGAGTTAACAAGCAAAATCTAATGTTAAATCTTGTCGATAAGATTCATGATAAATTAGATATTTTAATTAATGAAGAAAATGAATTTGATATAAATAGGTTCGTATTATAACAATTATGAAGACTTTGCTATAAAATAATTTCCCATAACACATTCTATAATATGTACCACTGTATAGTATAAACCCAATAATTTTTCTAATAATTGTTTGTGATATTACGAACTGCTCGATTATCGAACTCAACTTTAGGTGTTTGGTTCAAAAATTAAACTTAAATTTTATAATATTCGAACCAAACTAAATAGGTACCTAATAGTTAATATTATTTCCCTAGAAATACTATAGTATAGAATATTAATTAAGTTTATTATTTAAATTTAAAATTTTTAAATGTTCCATTCATGTTCAAATGATAAATTATAATTTTGAGTTTGGTTCGTCTTTAAAAATAATGGTTCGTAACATCACTACTTTGATTATAGTTAGGTAATATAAAATATTTATTAAAACAATACACATACCAAAGAAGTAAAATCAAATTTGTAGATAGTAAACCTAATAATTCTTGTGTATCTGCCTGAGATTTCTTATATTCTACATTAGTATAACTTACTCAAACGTTGGCTCGTACAAAACAAAATGTTAAAAACAATCAATATCTTTCGTCATAAAATATAATTATAAATCATGTTATTTTATCACCCATTATATTTTATATGTGTGTTAATCAAAGTAGAATAGTAGATCGTAGGTGCTTATGATAAAGAAGTAAAGCTATTAGTTAAAACAAAAATTAAAAAAATACTTTGTTATTTTATTTATTTATTTAATTATTTATTTAACGCCAATCGGCAATTCAAAGAGATAATAACAAGACATATACAGAAAAGAAAAAAATAAGAAAAAAAAAAGAACAACACAGTGAACAATACAACAAAAACTTAGAATTAAATAACTTAATTATAAATTAATATAAGTTAATATATAAATTCAAAATATAGAGTACGGGCCTAAGAGTTATTGCGTAGTCATATAATTCTATGCAGAGGATGGTTATGGGAGTAGTTGGAAAAGTGAGAGGGGACAAGGTAAAGAGAGTGATTCCTAGTATAATGGATGGGAACTCAGAAAGAAATAGAGGAGAGAAGGTCTGGGGCATCAACTGAGCCATTTAGAAGAGAGGTAATAAATGAAAGGTCAGCATTTAAACTGCAAGAAGCAAGAGTAGGGATATTTAATGAAGTTATGATGGACGAGAAGTCATGGGGAGGATGATCAATCTTGAGCAGAAATGCAACGTAAGATAGGAATCGGTTTTGAACTCGCTCTAAACCTAACTGATCTTTAGCCAGATAAGGGTGCCATACAACTACACCATATTCCAAAATGGAGCTGACGTGAGAGTAATAGAGGGAACGGAGACAAGTGAGAGACGTGAAATGGCTAATAAATATTGTAAGACCAATAATAAATAGATTTATTTTAGCTCACCTAAAATTATTAAAAAATATTTGTTCTGTGAAATATAAAAATGTACAATATTCAATACTATATATTGATAATTTCTATTTATAAATGTCATTTTATTTTTCAGATTTTATTTACAATTGATAATTTGTTATGAAGAATATATGAATGGAAATTATAAAGATTCATTATTAGAAATTGAAAATATTATTAAGTCTTTGGAGTCTTGTATATTTAATGATTCATATGGGAAGTATTCAGATGCTTTCAATCACATTGCATGGGCAACTAATGCTTATATTGCTTTAACATTGAAACTTGATTCTAAAAAAGTAAATTATATTTTAATTTATTTAATAAATATTAAATTTAAATGTATACATTTAGAACATAATTCACATAAAGTTTAGATTTTGTATACACATTTATATTTAACATTCTATATTATTATAGTATAGTTAAAAGTACTGTAATATACTAAGTATAAGGTAATAGATTTTATATATGAAATGTAAATATTTTCTTAAAAGCATCTGTTTTAATTATATTCATTAATTATTTGGATTTTAATTAAATATTAATTTTTTAGACTATTTTTCAATATCAATAATAAAATATTGATATTTATACCAATCTTAATTTTTCTATTTAATCTAAAAATAAATATAAAAATTTTATTAATATATTGTCTTTATCATAACCTTTATAGAGCTATATAGCTATATAGAGCTTTATATAACTTTATAGACCTAGGGTGTACCACTAAATATTTCAACTAAATAATCAAATATTGAAATGGAATTTTTTCTTCATCTTTTAAATATACCAATATACATTTTGCATCAGTTTTTAAAATTTTAATTTTTCATGATTATGCATGTGAAATGAAACTTGTACTTTTTTAAATAAATGATAACATTTATACAAGCTCAAATAGAATTATTTTTTTACGAGCAATTTTGATAAATACATTTTTTCTATCTCAAAAATTAACTGAATTATAGCAATTTAATTTTTTTGTATTCAAAATTGTAAAACTATTGTTTTTAATTAAAATTAAGATGGTTATAACAAATCAGTCAATTTTTGAGATAAAAAAAAATACATTATAACTTGCTTAAAAAATTAGGCAAATTTAAATCTTACAAAAATAGCTGTTGTCATTTAAAAAAATGTATGAATCATTGTGCATGCATTATTCAAAACATTCACCTAAAGAATTACAATTTTGAAAAGGGTTGCAATAATGGTTTGCAAAGTGGTATACTTCTGACATCCTGTAAATCTATTTTAAGAACATCCATTTAAATCTAAGATTATTAGGTTGAAATATTTAGAGGTATCCTTTAATGTGAATGCTCTAATAAAATAATAAAGTGTATAATTATATGTGTACGTAAATAAATTCACTATACTGACTTTGGTTTGAAAATAATAAATAATTATTTTTAAAGCATGCAAATAATATTGTTGCGTTTGTGATTTTTTCTACTATTTGAATATGTAACTAAGTAAATTTTAAATATTAATTTCATTGAAAAATAAATAAAAATATAAATTGTTGCAAACATTTTGAAATTTACATTTTTATTGCAAATTTGTTGGTATTTTATGTTTAGAACACTATTTTTTAATAAAATGAAGAAAATATATGTTGTAGTTATTAATATTATTTTTTATGATGAAAACTTATTAAAAATAAATTGAAGATTCATTGAAATTTAAAATTTAAAAAAGCATTTATTGTTCAGTGTATATAATATAGCATAAATAATTTTTTATATATAAATTATTTAAATATTAATTTTAGAAAATAAAACAAATGTCAACAAATAACCTATCAATTATAATTTATATTCATTTTTACGGCAATATCTGTGCTATAATTTAATAGTTTAAATGTTAAATTTATTTAGGTTATATTCAAATCAATAAATTATTATTAGTCAAGATAATATGAAAATTAATATATTTCTTACTTGTGACATTTAAATTTTGTGAAAGTCATTTACATTTATTACATTTTTTATTATTCTAGATTATGAAAAAGATTAAGTCAGTAAATCAATTAAATCTAGCTGAACAATCAGCAATTTCTGCAATTAAAGCTAGAATATTTATGGAGTATCCACCAAAAGGAAATGATATTGCATTAAGATTTGCTAATGAAGCTTGTAACCTTCATTCTGCTGAATTTGAATGGATACCTATTTGGTTAAAAGCTAAAGGACGAGTTAGACGTTATTACACACAATACAAATTGCCTGAAGAAGTTGAAATAGAATCAGCAGAGAGACTAAGTACAACAAAAACTAAACCTCTACTTTTAATTGCAGCCACTAAAATTTATGCAGAAATGGCATTTATTTATAAAATTAATAGAAATGAAGAGAAGTCTAATGAATATTATAAGCTTTCATCTGATCTTACATCGTAAGTATGAATTAAAAATTAACATTAATAATATATTTTTAATCATAACTAAATATTTATTATTATTAATAAATTTATTTTAAATGAATAAAATATTGTTAATGCAAATTATGTAAAATAAAAAGAATAATTTAATACTTAAAGATAAATTATGCAATTAATTAATATAATTATTTGACCAATGGAAGACATTCCAAGGGAAATACAGTAGAGATTAAAGGGTATAGTAGACTAGATATGTTTAATAAAGTTGAAGTTCATTTTTATGGTTCTAAGTCATTTAGTATGATTGGGTAAAAATGTAGATTGCAGAACGACAGAATGCGAACATTTTGTACAGTCATTAAAGTTTTATAATAAATAATATGTACATAGAAATACAAAATTGTTATGTATTATTAATAGTTTTAATATTAACAACAATGCCCAATTTTGAAATTGAAATTAATCCATATAATTAAGCTTTACTGCATTTATCATTGTAATACAATTGTGATAACAACAAGTTCTATAAAATTGATCATTAAATATTATATAATATAAATACTACTACACAATTGGAATTATAAACATTGGAAATGTGTAATGTGAAGAAAAATAATCTAAAATAAAATTTAAACTAATAAGTAATAATGTTAATATTTTATTATCTTGTATTCTTGTTTCATATATCAATAACCTAACACACATTGGTGATAACTAATTATACGGGTACTAATTCTCATATGAGATTTTATTATTAATTGCCAAGGCTAAAAAACCTCGTATTATTGGAGAAACTTTGATTAATTAATGAATTAATTAATTATTTTATATTAATAATTTAATATAAATTTTATATTTATTAGAAAATTAAAAAGTATAATTATAATCAATTAATGTCCGTACCTAATGTTTAAAAATTTATAGAAGTTGTCCGTGGCTCAAGTTGAGTTGGGAACCACTGACATAAAATAATTATTTAAGATTTTTTGCATTTTTAAATTGTTAATTTAATGATTATTTATTTTATAGAAAAACAGTTGAGTTGGCAAATGATGATGTTAAAACACTTAATTCCTGTTTAATGTCTTATATTAACTATCCAAAAGAATTTTGCTCAAATACAATGATAAATTATATAATTCAAAAATTAACTAACATAAAAAATAATCGTGTTGATCAAGTTTTGGGAAATTATTATTTGAAACATGGAAATGTTAGTTATTATTACCTAATTAGTTATTAATTAATATTTTTTTTAACAAAAATTTATTTTTAAAGGACTACATAAAAGCAAAAATATATTTATCTCGTGCAATGGCTTCTGGTCATTTTAATAGTTCATTACAATTAATTAAAGTTGAATGTCGAATACAACCTTTAAACCAGTTTCCTCTTGTACAAACATTAAACATGATTTATGATGTATTTGTAAGTCCAAAAAGAAGACTTATTATTTTATCTCAAATATTATTATATTACAATTATTGCGAAAATAATTCTAAAGAATTGATGCACTATTTAAAATTATATATGGACCAAGACATTGATGATACATTAAAAAAACGACATTTAATTGTAAGTAAAATTAATTTAATAATTTTACATTTTTTTAAAAAATCTAATTCTTAGTTTTATACTAAATTGACAATATTGTTATAACACTTTCAATTTTATATTTGTCATAAACTGTATGACACTTTCATAAAAACTATTTAATGATTACATTTATTTGATTAACTTTTTTTTTTATATTTTTCTACTAATATGATTAGTTAGGGATTTATATTAAATATACAATTTTTAATTTTATGTAATTATATAATATTTATCCTAGTTAGGTATATCTTTGGGATCCTAATTTGGTAAAATTATAATTACTATTTTCCAATCAAATACATAGTTATTATTATATATTTGATTGATATAAATATATTAATAATAACTCCGTTACATAATATTTAATTGATATTACATTTTTATATAATATGCCATTTTTTCTAACGTATACAATTATGTTTAATAACTTTATTTAACATACCTACTTAATTTTCATTTTTTTTTTTTTATTTTTTTTTTTTTTGTAATTGTAACTTAAATGAAAATTCATTTAGAATTACAACTACCTATTATAAATTATTAGTATTTAATTATTATGTTCACTACAATAGTATAATTTTTAATTTCAGTATGCTCATCCATTATATACAATAAAAGAATTCAAGCCAAAACAATTTTTAAATGTTTTATCTTACAAAATGGAAAATATAATGAAAAATGAAGAATGGAGTACAGAAGAAAAAATTGCTTCTAATGACTTAATTACTAGATTTAGTAAAATGTCTAGAATTAACATTGTTGAAAATGATTTTCTATCTAATAATAAAGATAAAGATCGCAAGCAAAATTCTAATTCTAATTCTAATAGATATTCTAAAAATAATAGATTTAGTTTTCATAAACAAAGTTATAATTCAAAAAACACACGTAATTATACTTCATTTAATGTGGAAAACAACAAATTTAATTGTGAAAAAGAAAAAGAAATTTCAAAAATTGATATAGAAGATAAACATGGCAATACTTCAGGTTCTTCTATTACACAAAATATTGGTGGAAATAATGAAAATGATAAAATACCCAGAAGGAGATTGAGTAATGATAATTTTTCTCAGCAACATAAACTAGATATTTCAAGAAATATTGATTCAAAATTTAAAAAAATTGATACTAATTTTAGCTCTTTGGGAAATTTACATAAAGAAACGAAAGAAGATGACTTTACGTTTAAAAATTTGAATCGTGCAAGGAAAGATAAAAATAATCCAGATGGTCCAAATAATCCAAATTCATCACGTAACTACTATAATTATAGAAATCATCAAAGAAATAGTTATTTGCCAAGTCGCAAAAATGGACAATCAAAAAATGAACCTAGAATGAATAATCAAAGTCCATCTGGTTCTAATTATTATTAATTTAAATAAACAAAATATTGGTACAAGGAATACAAGCAGTTATGAATCAAAGTTAAAATAAATTTTAAAAGTGTATATTTGATTCAAACTAATATTAATAATATTTCAATGTTCAAGATTCATAATTTATGTCAAACATTTTTTTTTCATTATGATTAATATTTTGTAAACATGTATTACTATTATCAAAGTTAAATTATGTTATATAAATATTTTATTTTATTACAAAACAGGCCGAGGCCCAAGACAAAATATATAAACAAATGATGTGAAAAAAAAAAATAATATATATAAAGAGAAAAAAAAAATATATATAAGTGAGAAATCAAAATACCACAGTAATAACAATTAAAATAAGAGAAAAATTAGAGACCAAGTAAAAAGACAATCTAGGGATAATTGAAGTTGGGGTCTTCATTAGGAAGACGCATTAGGCGATAAATAGGAGAGAATAACAAATAGGTTAGGTTAGTAAGTAGAAAAAGGGACATGAAAATGTAGTGTACTTCTGTTGTGGCGAGGAGAATTTAAAATTAATTTGAGAGATGAGTATAAGACAGTCAATTGAATTATTTAATAATTTTAATAAAAATGCCAAGTATTTATCATTTCAAAATTGTTTTATTTAATAAATTATATTCAGTTCTTTTTTATGAAAAAATAAATGTATAAGATTATAATAGTTTTTTTTATTATTAAATGTGTATTAAGATACTTATACATACACAATTTTAGATAAGGTTGAAAACATATTTAAGTTAATTTTTCCTCAGTACCATAGTCTTTATCATAACTTCTAATCTTCAAAGAGTTCTTTTCTGAAAATTTCAAACATTGAATATATTGTTATGCTATTATATTTATATAACTTACCCATATATTTAAACAAAAATGTATAAATTATAAATATTCAATAATTATATCACTTGGTTTATTTGTAATAATAATATATATATATATATATATATATATATATATGTATTCAGTTATAAAATTGATTTTAAAATAAACTGTTCATAACTCCATCACCATGTTATGGCTGTGGAATTAATCATTTCTAACTTTTTATATAATATGATGAATAATACTTTGCTACTACTACTTTAACACTTAACTATTATAAATAATTTAATGTTATCTTATTACTGTTATTACTGTTAATTGTTATTGGTGTTACTACACAATATTATTAAACTTATTATCTTCCTCAACGAATTCGTTATAAATAAACATGTATATAAGTACCTATCTAATAATATGCCCTACTCGCCTACTGAAAATATCCAATTTTTATTTCAATATAACATTAAGATACCGAACTTAAAGAGATTATTTATATATTTATAATCTTACAATATTATTGACAAGAAAACGTATTCTTGAATATTCGATCAAATAGGTACATTTAATTTTATATTATAAAAAGCAAGAAAAGGGATACAGGCGTGTTGAATTTAGATTAAAATTTGAATTCAATGATAAAACATTAGTACATTACATTCGAAAAACGATTCTGAGTGAAATGCTGTCAGATAATATTAAGCGATGATTAAAATTTTTACATTTATAAGTCTCTACGCTCAATTTAATATATTCATACCCATAAAACCACTAAATTAGGTAGTCATCAAAATAACCAAATCTGACAGTACTTCGCTCAGAATCGTTTTTCGAATGTAATGAACTAATGATTTATCATTGCATTCAAATGTTAATCAAAATTCAATACACCTTTTACACCTGTATTTCTTCCCTTAATTTTTATACTTTAAACAGCTACAAAAAAAAAAAATCTTAAATGTAACTAATATTCACAATTAATTGGAACTGAGTTAAGTAAAATGTAATTTGAGCTTCAATAAAATTTTCAATATTTTTTGTCAATTTTATTTAACATTACAATAGTGTAAAATATTGAAATATAATAAGAATAGGTACTTTATTATTATTATTATTATTATTATTATTATTATTATTATTATTATT
>JAIUCT010000102.1:209568-236789 GCA_021307375.1 Tetraneura akinire
TATTATTATTATTATTATTATTATTATTATTATTATTATTATTATTAGGACGTTTATTATATAATAAATATGGAAAAGTTTTTAAACATAAAAAGAAAGCTTGATGATGAGCGATGACGATGAAAATAATGTCAAGAAATTTCGAGAGAAAAAAAAACGCAGTTAGCGAAACCATCAAATCTGGTATACAATCTCAGGTGCTAGAATTGAATTATTAGGTACCTATGCAAAAAAAAATCAAGCACACTAAAATTTATAATTATATCTTTTTTCTTTTTGTAATTTTAAAGTTCATTTTTGTATTAGGTAATAACATTTAAATATTTTGAAAAACATCATTTTGTTTTTTTATAACATAAAGTTCAAGTTGTCACCCTTTGGGAAACACTGGGTTAATGTCTGTATATTTAATTTTGATTTCCATTATGACATTTAGTTTTTTAACGTTGGTATTATTAGTGTTCTATCAAAAATTTTTTTTTCTTATCATTTTTCTGCCTACTACCACAGCATAGAAAACATATTAAACGTATCTATAATTTTATTGTTTTATTGTTTAACAACATTGTTTTATAGATTATAGGTGATTAAATTAAAATTTATAATTTATTATTATTTATATATTTTATTAAATAAACTATTACCTATATTATTCCAATTTGTGTAATTTTTTTAACAAATTTTTAATAAATTATCTATAATATAATGATTGTTTCATGTTCTGTTCACGGTTGTGTAAATAGACGAAAGAAAGGCAGTAATATACATTTCTTCTAAGGATAATTAAAACCTATTAAATTTGTGCAAATTTTCGTTTGTGGCATCGTTTCTAAACTAGTAAAATACAGTTAAAAAAAAAAATTAGCAAAATCCGTGGAGTAGTTAAACTAGAATTATGTCAGTGTTGAGTGTTCAAAACAAACTACTTAAAAACATTAGTGTTAAAAAATTAATCAAATACCTTTTTCTGCAACAGTTTTATTTTATTATTAACGACGATTATTATACAAATTATGGTATATTTCTAGTTTACGGGGCACTTTTTTTTTTTGCGATTTTTTTTTTTTATCATATGTAGTTTTATCTGAAAAAAATAATGGTGTAATCAGAATTTGGCGCAATCAATTATTTCCGAAGTTATTGCAATTTGAAATTTCATGATTTTATAAGATTAGTTTAAATAATTCAATTTATTAATATTAATTCAATGAGCGTTATGGCCTAGTGGTTTAGTGCGTCATACTTTTATTCAATACTTCGAGTTCAATCCTAGCATACATAAATAAATTTTTTGCACTTTTTTCGAATATTTAAATTTTTTGGGCATTATTCCTACTTTATTAAATCAATTTCGATTGTTTATACTCACATTATAGGGACCAATCATTAAATAAATATTTAATGGCTAGGTTTTAGGTCACATGAAATCACTGCCTATCCACACCAGTATCCGTTCTATGGGGTAGGTATTAGGTAGTTAGCCTTCCGTCCCTTGGGGCGTAGCCCCATCCTCAACGAAAAGCGCCGCCGGGCGGCGCTTGAGTAAGCGATGGAAGCCGGCAGGCGTAGCGAGCGTCCCTCCCACTTGAAAAAAACTTATATTTATCAATATAGATGAATTTAAAATGGCTCTAACTTAAAAACTAATGATTTGCGCAAATTTTTTTTTGCGCCAATATTTTTTTCTCATTGATTTACTTAGGATACAAAAAAAAAAATCGCAAAAAAAAAGGTGCCCCGTAAACTAGAAATGTTCCCAAATTATATTTTTCGTTATAAAATTTGGAAATCTGTTTAATATTATGTACTCGTATATGTAGTATCATTAGTATTGATTATCACTGTATAAGACGAATAAGACGATGTATAAACATTAAACACTATGAAATATACTTCAAAAGTTCAAAGAGCTACTTATGATTTATGAATTATGAAAAATTTCGTAAGCAAAGTCCAATTTCCAAAATGGTCGTTGATTGTTGACGAAGGTTTGTGGTTTGTGTTTGTAACGTCGTGTTTCAAAAACTATAGTTAGCATGTAGTTGTAAACGATTGTTATGAGAGTGATGCACCTGACAGTAATATCAGACAAATTATTATTCCATCGATGTCTGATAAGATCGTATTTTTGAAGAGTGTTGTCTGTTCGATTTACAAAATTATGGTATTTTATGGTACGTTTAGTGCTAGTGTTTTATTATAGTGTTATAAAATCATAGATAATTTTATTATCTACGTACAAAATCTACTGATGAATAATTTATGCACATGACTCATGACTGTGCCGGATTGCCGCCTGCCGCGAAGTGATTCGAGTCGGCATTCTTATCATCTTTTTTCTGCGATAAATTGACAACGATTATATCACAGAATAGATTAAATTGTATGACAAGCGGTTAAATAATATTTTTCATGATATATTCATTATTCACACGCGCGACATCAGATTTTGGATCACAAATGCGCGTCGGTATCGCCGATTTACCCGTCCGATCAAACGGCAATAACTAATCGTTGTTTACCGAATTGCATTAAAGCAAAAGCCAATTGTAAATGACCAACACTTTAGGAACTTCAGTTCTTAGAAACTCTTATTTTTAGGCCCTGGTTCAAAGTGTCCGTTTACGAATTGTTAGAACCGTTTGGCACTCTGTGTCAAACAAAGTATAATTTGTGTGAGATAATAATTAATAAGAGATATTTGTTCAGTAATATACTCAGTTATTCTTATTATATTATTATTTCGAAATACGAATTTATATAATTATATGTGGTTTATAATAATTTCAAATTTCAACTGTGATAAACCATTGCATTCGAAAAAACGATTCTGAGCGAAGTTTAGTCAGATTATAATTTTCGTTTGAACTAAAAATATCAACTTAAAACAGTCATAAAAAAAAAAAAAATTGAGATTAGGGATTTTTCTAATATTTTAGTATGATGTTAAGTAATATGTAAGTATACTTCAGTAAAATTTTCAGACCATAATACCTAAAATTGACAATTTTATCAAACATTATATACGTAAAAACGTGAATTTTACGAAATATTCAAAGTCCTATATTTTGTAGAAAAATTAATGTAACGGTTCCAAAATTTTACCACATATAGGTATATAGTAGCTATGTGAATACCCAAAAAAATTTTCAAGTCTCCAGGTCTTAAAAATTAAAGATCTTAAAAATTGTCAGTTATCGAGAAATATAGAAATCGAATTCGTCAAAATTTCATTTTTCGTGATAATCGGAGCATTATTTCGGGTAGTAAAAATGTTTACAGAATAAAAAAAAAAAAAAAAAACAAAAAAAAAAAAATCACACATCATTGTAAAACCAATACGCTTCGCTCAGAATCTAATATAGTATAATGTATAAACACTGAACAGTGAACAATAAACAATAAACATAATTATAATAGTTAATAGACTAGTAATAATACTAATAGGTATTAGTGTATTACTTAATAGAAAATAGTCATTATTAGTCATTCATTACTCGTTACTCGTTAGGTAGGTTAGGTTTTAGCCGTTTTAGGTTAGGTAAAGTTGAAACTTCAAGTTAAAAATTACCATCATATACATATCATATAGTACAGTAGTACCACAGATTATATGATTATTTCATATAATCTGTGGTAGTACACGGACTGACTGTTATATTCTGTGGACTGACTAAGCTCGTACATGAATATTAAATACATGATACATCCTAAAAATGGCGGTTATTTCATATTTTCAATTTTCATATCATTTCATAATCAACTATTGCATGGGGACTGGGGAGTGCACCTCGCATACATTCCAATTGTTAAAAATTTATTTAACCCTTTCGGTCCTGGACTACTCATACCAGTAGACAACTTTTAAATTATTGTATTTAATACAATTTTCACTGTATTTTCTTTAGTGATATGTATAATAAATCCTCAATATATGTTATTTCATTAAAAAATATTAATTTTTAATAAGTCTAGAGCATTTTTGAATTATTTACACTTTTTTTCAAAAAAATTGAATGATAAAATTTTTGACGATATGGTTTTTTCGTTGTGTTCACAGATATATGTCCTATACCAGTTAAATGTGTGTTTCATTTGTTTATGAATACCCATTTATTTGTAAATTGATTTATACAGTCGTATGATAAATAAACAAATATAAATACATTATAAATAGTTTACATGCATAATATACCCATTTTTTTGTCATTTCTAATTTGGGAGCCGTCAATATATTGTGAAGACAAAAAGGAGTCATGAGGTGAAAAAGTTAATAAACTATAGAGTGTACACTTCTACAGTCCGCACAGTAATATTTTAAAGAATTTAAAAATATAATTATACGAGGCATATAATTTAATGGCTTATGGAATAAAAAATTTAAATATATCCTATGATTTTTCCTATATGGTACCAACATTTATTTTCCATGGTTCAATGACATAGCAGTATCGATGACTGCAGATCATCCCTGGCAGTTTCGATCGTCGTCACCGTGGTTCATGATTAACTTTCTGGTTTATACCAATGATTTGTTTCCGGATGCGTTGCTGTTCAATGCTCATTGGCTGCCAATCTGCCATTTAATTTTTTTGTTGTATTATTTTATATTTACTCTCACTGTTTTTATTTCTTTTTCTTATTATTTAATATATCGCATTTTTTTTTTTAATTTTTACATTGTATGTAAAATTATTAAATTAAAAACTTTTGTATTTATAAATTATAAATTACGCAATAAACTATGTCCAATAAAAGTCAGTGCATTTGGGCTATCAAAAGGTTCGGAATTCTTTGCAATAATGATCATCCAAACGAGCATATGACATTACCATTGCATGTAAATATTATTTGTACTATCTATTATAATTTTAATATTTGTTTTATTAACATTAAATTTGATACTTTTGGATTTTTTTTGGTTAAGTGTTTTAAAAATATATATACTTACGTATTATTTAAATATATGGATATTATTTCTCTATATAAAGTACTTGCGACTTGCATGAATATAGCTGCCAGGTAAAATATGTAAAATCAAGATAGGTATATCTCAAGATAAATAATTAATAAATAATTATAATGATTTAATTATCTTGATTTTGAGTAAATTTTGATCTTTTTGAGTAAATTAGTAATTACCTATGTACTCGTATTATTTTATAATCATGTCTGAGAATTTAATTTATATAATATACCATATACAAGTATTAATTGCTTAATTTTTTTTTTTATAAAAGAAACAAGAAACGCAAGTAGATATTTTGAACTAAATACAAATTAATTTTTTTAATTTGTTCAAGTTAAATATGTCGATTTCAATATAGCTCATACATCATGATAAATATTATTGCTAATAAAGTAATAAGGCATAGGGGTGACGTCGACGTGTAGTGTAGTCGGCGAAACAATCGCGAAAGCTACCGAGTTGTTAAGCACCGTAACCAAGCATCGATAGCGGATGATGGGTGACCGTCGATGCGAAGTACAGCCTACTGCTCGACTACTACCATCCCCCCAACCAGGTATGGCAGAAACCTTCGGGTACCAAATAGAAATTCTGCCAAATAGACGTCCGAACTGGACCTTTGGGTCTCTCCCGGACACTGCGCCATGCGATAATAATAATAATAATAATTACTAATATAAAACTGTTGATCGTGTATTTGAGTTACTTAAAAGTTAAAAATTTAAAATTACAATTTATTATTCAGTATTTACTCGTACCTATAAATTTCATAAAATAAAAAGATTAATAAGTACCTAGTAACTTTTTATCATTTATTTTATTAATTATTATATATTTATTGTTAAAATTTTATCGATGAATCCTTACATTATATTGGTTAACGTAGGTATTTCCTGAACATTAGAAAAATATCAATTATAAAATTTTTTTTATAGGTGTTTAAAGTTGAAATTTCAGTAAAATTAATATTTAAACTATTTTTCTTATTATATTTCAATATTTATTAAACGTGTTTAAAAAACCCACATTATCTGACTGAACTTTAAAACTAATGATTTATCATTGCATTCAAATTCTAATTAAAATTAAACACTATGATTTGCACACCTATATCCCTGCGGCAGGAGTATCAGCTCGTCTTTTTACTACTTATTTTATTTAAAATTAAAATGAATCGTACATGTGTTTATGGTAAAAAGCGCTCTAATATAAATGATACAAATTGGTCACGTCATTTGGCATCGTGTAAAAAAATGAAATTGAATTGTTCTTCCCCAAGTTCAAAAATATTATATATTGACATTAAAAAGTTATAATTTATTTTTGTTTTTAATTTTGATATACTTAAAGTATCAAATACTAAAAGTAACATATTATAAACTTTTTTTGTTTTAATTTTTATTTTTATTATGAAAATTAAAAAGACAATCTGTACATCGATATTTGCACATTAATAACTCCACATAAATTATAACATACCTACCTACTTATTTATTATAAATATTTAATTAAGTATCTACCTAAAAATTATGCCTCATTACTTATAGTTATTACTTATAGTTATAGTACCTACTTAAAATACATCGCCATTGTACACGACTGTTGAGTTTTGAGACACATTATAATATTATAAAGTAATAATTAATTATAATGTAATATTTTATTTTAACATATATTATATATTACTAGGGCTCGGATTTTAATGCACTAAAAAAACCGAAAAATGCCCAATCAAAAAATGCAATTATGACCTAAAAACTTCAAAAAATTACTTAAAAAATGCTCTAAAAATTTTTTTTCGAAATAAAAACACATTGTAATTGTATAAAAGTACGCATTTTTTATTAAAATTTAAAAAAATTAGTATTATAAAAAAAATATTAGTATTATTTTATAGGTATTATAAAAAATTGAATTTGAGCCATGTGAATCATTTTGAAACAGAAATGTTACAATAACATAATATTTGCATAATTAAATTAATTAAATAATTTCTTTTAATTTATCTGTATTAACTGTAGTATTAAAAATATTACATTGAACAATAAGAATTTCAAATTTAAATGATCGGCATTCAGCAGTTGTCAGCTAATAAACTTTTATAAATCAAAATTTAATTGACAATCGTACAATACTACGTACAATAAGAAGGTACCCAAATAAAATTGTATATAATTGACTAATCAGTTTATGTTTTATTGAGGCTGGGCGCACATGTATATATTTTAATCGGCTGATTAAATTAATGCTTAATAATGAATAAATAGTAGGTACAAAATTATACAAATATTTTATATTTTAATATTAATATAATAATTTTTTTCAAGAAATAGGTAAAAATGATCTAAAACTATAAAAAATGCACAAAAAATTTTAAAATATGCCATAAAAAATCAAAAAATACAAAAAATGCTCCAAAAAAATGTCGTTATTAGAATAACGAGTCGTTAAAACACATTTATAGCTTGGAAAGCATCGTGTCAAAGCATTCCAAAAAAAAGATACAATTGCATTAAAATCCGAGCCCTATATATTACCTATATACCTATATTAACTTGTTTATTTATATATTATGTATTTGATACCTAATGGCAATACAACACAAACACAAGTAGACATAACATAATATAAAAGTATTTGATTATTCCAACACAATTAACGTTATAATCAAATAATTTTTATCACTTATTATTGTTTACTTTGGGCTTATTTATAGTTTAATAATCATTATGAAGGATATATCTAATTATTTTAAAATTAAATTATAACATAATACATTTTTATATTATGCTTCTGGCTTTAGTATTTTGATTTATTCATTACTGTCTCTTTTATCAATATTCTATAGGTACGACTATACTTCGATAGCATATATATATATACCTATAATACTTAGTGAATTTAAGTCATATAATGTTACATACAAACATTACAAACAATAATACAGCATTATGAATTAATGAAAATTAATAAATTTACTGTGATGTACTCTGTACTCATATACTTCAGTTATACTTATAAGCACTTTATGGCTTATACTTACATATTATATTATATTATGTTGTTACAGATACGTAAAAATTGTACAATCATCCCAACTACGAAAACATTGCCAGATCCTTCAAACATAATGGGCGGACATAAAAAGTATAATTTACCTATTAATTATATATATGATATATCTACTTATATAGTTTATATAAACCTAGGTTTAAACTTTAAATAATAATTTGATTCGTTATAAATTTATAATTATATATTTAAATAGGTATATGGTTATATTTAAATTTATTATAGTTTATATTATAATTTATAATAGGTACTTAAGTCATAAGGTATATTGAAGTTTGTAGATTCCCTTATATGTTTAACCTACCTAATATAAATTATAAGTAAACATAGTACAATTTTTTTTATAAGTACTCGTAATACATTAATTAAATCCAATTTATGTTTATTATTATTAGTAATATTACAAATTTAGACACTTGTATAATTTTGCGAGAATTTTATTTGTAGAGGGTGACAATAATCAGTCATAAACTCAATAGGTATATTATTAAGTAATTGTTTTTTTTTTATTTAAATAATATTTAGAGGAAACACAGAGTACCCCTTCCTCTTTTTTTTTTATCAAGATATTGGACGTTAGAGTAAATAATATATTAATATTGAATATTGAATACCTAATATATAGCTACCTCATTATAATAATAATACCTACCTCACTATTCTAACTAGAGAAATAATGTATTATTTTATGTACCTACCTATAATATTAAGGGGATTCGAAGCGTCGATTTTCTTCCTCTGTCTAACACACATAAAGATAAAAGATAGTGCATTAGACGTTTTCTACTTCCAACGTTTTATTTATGCGATAAGGGATCTGAAAACGGATTTGAATTCGTTAGAAAGTCTACTTTAGATCCATTTTCCCACTTTTTTAAATTTTCTTCTCACTGTTGTTGAGACAAATTTTATTTAAAAATTTATAAATATTCAATTTTTGAAGAGTTTAGGACAAAAAAATGAAAAAGTGGGAAAGTCCATCTAAAGTATACTTTCTAACGAATTCAAATCCATTTTCAGATCCCTTATTGCATAAGATCGATCGTAACGTTGGAAGTAGAAAACGTCTAAATCCCCATCTTTTATGTAACTATGTTAGACAGAGAAAGAAAATCGACACTTCCAATCCCCTTAACAGAATAAGTTAGTTAAACTAAATTTAACTAACTATTAAATTGGTACTTAGGTACTTAATATTCATATAGCTTATAATATATTATTATATAATTATAATATATTGGTACTTAATATTACTTAATATTCTATACTTAATAGAACTACTACTTAGGTACTTAATATTCATATAGCTGTATTAATGTTAGGTACCTACCTTACCTATGTAGTATGTACCTATACCTATTTCAAATTAATTAATTACCTATAAATTTATATATTATACTCCTTATAATTTATTATTTATGCAACTCTTATTTTATTTTATTATTTATATTCTAGAGAGATATTATGTCAATCAAAAACACGAATTCTTACTCCGTCAAATTTAATTTCAAAAAACGTAACTATATCCCCAATTAAAAATAAAGAAAATGATGCATTATCTAAATTAAAAAAATTGCCGGATATCTCTTTTGACTTAGTTAAACCTAAGCCAATTTATAAACGTCCTGAAGTATTTCGAAAACCTGTTAAAATGAATCCTAAAACAATTATTAAATCCAAAAACCGATCAACTTCAAAATCAGGAAATAAATTTTTAATTGGTTCTTCAATTGTTTGTCAGGAAGTTAAAAATAATATTAGTAACAATTCAATCACAAATGAAACAACTATTAAATCTAATACTTTAAATAATACAGTCATAAAAAGAAAAACTAATGATTCAACTAAAGAAAATTATACGCTCATGGATTTGTCAATTAATGGCCAAATCAACATTGTTCAAGCATCTCCTTTAGATTTTAATGATATTCCCAACTATAATTCTGAAATGGAAGTTATTACTAAAGAAGGTAATAGTATAAAAACCACTCAAAATGGCGTGGTGGAATTATCAAGTAGACAAGAAATGACTACTGATTTACCAGATTATCATGTTTTCTTACATTTTTCGGATTATATTAATATGTACGATTAAATTTAATTCGCTATCGTATTTTTTTATAGAAATTTAATTAAGAGTATAAAATTAAGATGAATTTTCAATTATATGTTAATATTTAATTAAATAATAAAGAATATTAAATTAAAAATGAAAAAATAATTATTATTTTTTTTTAATTAAATAAATATCAGATAACACAAGGTTTTTTAGAGTACTTGTTTTATATAAATTAAGTATATTTTAAATATTAAAAGAAAACAAAAAAAGGAATGATATTATAAAAAGCATAAGTTAATCAGAAAGAAGAAAATAAATATATACAGAATACAAGTAACATGTGATACCATGTATTTAGATTTAAAGAATTTAAATTATATAAAAAATTGATTACTGACTATTGATTAGTTATTATAATTCATATACCTAAAAAGCGTCTATTAAGGTATAATATTAAGTACCTAATTAGTAGGTGTTATTAATTTAATTGGTTTTGAATTGTCCTTTTTAATACTTTTCATAATAATTTAACAATTTAAAAAAAAAAATTCACTTTGAAAGTAATATGTGTTTGTCATAACTTATAACTTATAAATGATTTTTCATAATTTCATAATATTTATTACGAAACCAATTTTAGATTCTGAGCGTAGCAAAGAATGTATTGGATTTACAATGATTTTTTTTTTATTCTGTAGACACTTTTACTACCCGAAATAATGTCCGATTTTCACGAATAGCATAATAGGTATGTTTCCGGTTTAAAATAGGATGTAGCTGGTACTTTATTTAGGTCATTTTTTGAATTTCTCAAAATTGACCATAAGCGGTAGAAAAAACGACGAAAACACGGCATTTTTCACGAAAAATGAAATTTCAACGAATTCGATTTCAATATTTCACGATAACTCAGGTAATTTTGAAGATAGAGACTTAAAAATTTATTTGAGTGTTCACATAGCTACAATATATATGTGGTAAAATATTGGAACCGTTACGTTATTTTTTTTTACTAAATTTAGGACTTTGAATATTTTCGTAAAATTCTCGTTTTTATTTATATAATGTTTGATAAAATTGGCAATTTTTGCTATTAAGGTCTGAAAAATTTTACTGAAGTATACATACATATTACTTAACATCATATCAAAAAATTAGAATAATCTCTAGTCTCAATTTTTTTTTTTATAGCCGTTTTAAGTTAAAATTTCAGTAAAATCAATATTTAAATTATATATATGGATTTTTCTTATTATATTACAATATTTTACAATAATGTTAAATCAAATTGACAAATATTTTTTAAAAATTTTGAAAATTTAATTTAAGCTGAAATACATTGTGCTCAACTCAGTTCCAATTAATTGTGAATTATTACATTTACGGTTATTTTTTATAGCTGTTTAAAGTATCAAAAAGAAAAGCTGATACTCCTGCCGCACAGGATACTGCAGGTTTGCAAATCATAGCGTTTAATTTTAATTAGAATTTCAATGCAATGATAAACCATTGCATTTGGAAAAACTATTTTGAGCGTGAGAATCGTTTTTCCCCGCCACGAAAAAAAGGGTGAATAATAAAATGCCGAAAAGACGTAGGTATAATAAGATATACGCGTATTATACCTAGGTATAATATTTCAAAACAAAAGTTTCCAGTGAACATAAATAACGGGACCGTTCGCGTGTACGCGGGGCGAAATATTCGAGACGTCAAAATTTGCACGCCAACAACGGTAAAACAAATAAATATTATCATTTTTTACCCCATTCATTTTACTACGCTATATTATAATTCATACGTATTATTAAAAATGTGTGGAATTCAAAACACAATATTCGGTTTGGAAATTTTTAACACGTATCATTTTGGAATCGCCAAACTTATCGCGAAATTCGTTCTCATCGTGTTTTTTTATTTTGTTATTGATAGGTACGAACATAGGCGTGTCTAGACTTCCATGGCTGGGGAGGCCGGTTAAAAATTAAATTAAATTCAATGAAATAATCTTAGACACGGCCGTGATTTTAGATAATAAAATGATTTTATTCGTAATATCAATATTCAACGTGCATTATTTCCCTCTTTCTCTTTTTTGACAACATTGTTCAATTCGCGGTTTTTTTTAAATTCAAGATTTTGGTATCATTATTTATTAATATTTATTATTATTAATTGATAATTATTACTATTAAATAAAAATTACACTCTAAACAACTTTATAGGTAGGTAATAGAAATCCTACAATTTTTTTTGAAAAATTGACTAAAAGATGCGGCCATGGTTAAATATGGTTCCTACTTAAAATAACCTTTATTATAACTACTTTACTTATTTCCTCTAAATGAATTAATGAACGTCCACGAATAAGTTAACATAGACTTATATCAATTGAGCGATTAATAATTTGTTTGTTTTTTAATCTTTTTTGTTATATTTCAAGCTTCAACCACGGTAGATTATTATTAACCAAGAGGCCGAGAATTAAGTCACTGGGGAGGCCGGTGCCCACCCTGCCTCCCCCGTAGACACGCCTATGGGTACGAATTACAATATTAAGAATTATTTTTTTTTATTTTAGGATTTATAATTTATTTCGGTTACGGAATCAATCATAGACTCATAGTATAGAAAACAATTGCGAGAAAAATGTCATAGACGCACAATCAACAAAATCGTCTTTAAACACGTTATATTGATTGAATAATAATTTGTCGTAACTCGTAAATGTATACGCGTACATAATATCGTTTACAGCAGCGTTTCTCAAACTGTGGGTCGCGAGCCAATTTTTTTGGGGGGGGGGGGGTCGCTAGAAGTATTTTAATTATACAAATTTTATGAAATGTATTTTTTTTTTTTTTTAATTGTATAGACTATAGAGGTATAAAACTATAGAACTATAATAGAAGTATAATAGAAGTATAAAGTAATATAAGAATTATTACATGGTAATTATTACGACGGGTATTTGTTTTTTGTTGAAATTTGTTTTTTGAAATACTTTTTTGATTCTGTAAATGTAAAACTATGTGGGTCGTGATAGATTTTCGGAAGAAAATTTGGGTCGCGATCCTAAAAAGATTGAGAACCACTGGTTTACAGCACGAATAAAACGTATAAAATATACAACTACTGATTATGGGTGTAATAATTTGTACTATTATACACGGTTTATTTATTATACAAGTAGGTACGTTGAAATAAATATATACTCGTATTTTTATAAACGTAAAAAAAACGTCTAAAATATAGTATCGTATTTTTTTTTATACGAATATATAGGTACCTAATAGGTATATTAACGGATTATACTGTATATAGGTACCTATTATAATATTATCGGTTGATAAAAAAAAAAAAAAAATCTGACCGCTGTCACATTTTTAAAAAATGACGCGATATTATATAGAATTAAAATTATTATACAAGACAACATAATCGTTATACTGATTCCTTTTTACTGCAGATTTTCATGAAAAATTGATGTCAGAATTTAATAATAATTTATATTGTATATTTGTATATTATATTATATTATATTATATTATATTATATTATTTCGATGACAACGTCATCCGTGGCAACACGCGATATTTATTATATAATAACGAACGGGTTTCAGTTTATAATTAATATAACCTCTAACCTTTAATTACCTAACAGTTTTCTCTTGATGTATATCGATTACATGCGTAGAAAAATGGAACAAGCGTACGCTGTTTCATTGTGCCTGTGTGCCGTGACGTTTGCAGTAACGTTTCCGATTGTTCGGTGCCGGCAGATTAATTATCGTGAGTAAAATATATTCTTCTCGTATGCACTTAAAACTTAATCATTATTCATTATAACTTCTTAACCATCGTAAAATAATTGATCCGTCGAAATCCGACTTCGAAATTATCGAGTTGAAACGTGGAAAGAAAAAAAATATGAACGGAATGTAATTATATAATACAATTTTAACAAAAACGAAGGAAAATTCTAAAATTATACTGGTGTAGTAGTGTCCCAGATCTATTTACTCATTGAGTAAAAATAAAATTTTTTCAATATCTATTAATCTAAATCTATTATGAAAATATTTTTTTTTATTTTTAAGTTAAGTGAAATTTAGAATTAGTGAAATATTAGTTTTTATAATATAATTTTATAATAATTTTGATGGGTCGACCTTTAAATTTAATAAAGATGTCGATTAAGAATTTTTTTCAATTCATGAAGAAATTATATTTCTGATGTAGGTGATGTCAAAATTTTAAATTCTTTCGCGAAGCGAAGAATGTATTGGTTTTACAATGATGTGTGTCTTTTTTTTCTTCTCTTCTCTTTTGTTAGTCTGAAGACACTTTTACTACCCGAAATAATGCTACGGTTTTTAAGAACAGCAAATGTTTCTGGTTGGAAAGTAGATGTAGTTGATTTAGGTCATTTTTCGAATTTCTCAAAATTAACCCTATGCGATAGAAAAAACGACGAAAACACGGTATTTATCACGAAAACTGAAATTTCAACGAATTCTATTTCAATATTTCACGATAACTCAAGCAATTTTGAAGATAGAGACTTGAAAATATTATTAGGTGTTCAAATAAATGTTATATATATTATATATATATATATATATATATTTTATGTGATAAAATTTTGGAACAGTTACGTTAATGTTTCGACAAAATATAAAACTTTAAATATACTTCGTAAAATTCTCGTTTTTACATATATAATGTTAGTTCAAATTGGTAATTTTGGGCATTAGGTCCGAAAGTTTTACTGAAGTATACTTAGATATTACTTAACATGATATAAAAATATTAGAAAAATCCCAAGTCTTAATTTTTTTTTATAGCTGTTTAAAGTTGATATTTTTAGTTTAAACGAAAATCTTAAAATCCATACGAATATTCTTCTTATTATTTCTCAATACTTTTACAATAAAAATTAATAGATAAATAAAAAAATTTGGAAAATTTTTGAATATTTTATTGAAGCATACTGATATATATCTTAACGTATTTTCGTTAAACGACGACTCATAAAAATTACCACAAAATCATTGTACTTTATAAATTTTTATTTATACTATTTTTAATTTCACTAAACTTAAAAAATAAAAAATTTTCTTTAATTTTTTTACAAGATGTTTAAATTTAAAAAAATAATATAGGTCTAAATAATTAAAAAAAAAAAAAAAACAAAAACACCATTCAAAAGTTGTTTAAACGCCGTCATCGTCCTCTACCGTATTTCGTATATATAACTATATTATGTAATTTAAAACACGAATATTACTTAAAAATGTCATTTTTACAGACCGTGGCAACGACGGCGTCCGTTCAGCCGAACGATACGTCGCCGAAGAAGAATCATGCACGACCGACGCCCAAATTAAAGAAGAAGAACGCATGATCACCGCTTATCCGCCACATGGAGTCGGCCTGTTCCGCGATCCGACGGACGTGTTAGGTAACACCAATAACACATTGTAATAATATACATATACAGGGTGATCAGAATTTCATGTTACAGCAATTTTCTCTGTAAATATTCGAAATAGAAAAAATTTTATAATAAAAAAAACTATTTAGTTGTATATAATCTAAAATTATTTATATGTTAAAAAATTGTAAATACCCTCCCTTATGGGAGGGGGGTTCAGGGATCAACTTTTGAAAATCAAATGGTAACCCTTATTTTTTATACATTCATTATATAATATTATTTTTGAAAAAAATTTTGGTGGTAAATTTTTTTTTAAATATTTAATACTCCTAATATGAGAGTGATTTGAAGTTTTTTATAATATTGTAATTTTATATAGTTCAATATAGGTAGCGTGGAATATTTTGCTGATGGACTCTCATGCGAAAACATAGGCAATAAAAATGCAAGCGCGCACATTACAGTTAGTGCCGCGCCATGATGTGTGTACAAGATTGAACCATATTTTAATATTATAACCTATGCAATTTAAAAACTTTAAATCACTCTCATTATATTAAGAGTATTAATGATTAAAAAAAAAATTTACCACCAAAACTTTTTTCAAAAATAATTTTATATAATGAATGTATAAAAAATAAGGGTTACCATTTGATTTCCAAAAGTTGTTACCTGAATACCCCTAATTAAGGGCATCTACAATTTTTAACATACATATTATAATTTTAGATTACATAAAACTAAATAGTTATTTTAGTATAAAATTTTCTCTATTACGAATATTTACAGAGAAAATTGCTGTAACATGAAATTCTGATCACCCTGTATATATATTATATTATTATCATAATGTATTATGGTCCCATTGCGTTTTACGAAGACACGCGAGAAATAGAAATTATGTTTTATGTATCGCAGGTCCCAAGTTTAAGCCTTCGGAGACTATCAATCTGTGCGAAGTGCAGTTGCACCAGCACGCCAACGAAATATCCGAGATCGAATTCACCGGCCGCGGGAATAAGACTTGCCAAGATGTTTGCGTCCAGTACCGCGCCAACATGCGGCTCAACGGGCCGGTGACCGTGGTTCTGTTGGAGTACTTTTGCGACTACACGGGTGTGACCATAGGTTTTGTCAAGGACTGCGATACCGATTTGACTACCACGTGCACGTGCATGTACAACATGAGGTGCAACCAACGGTCCAGGGCGGTCATGTACATATTCGAGTCTAATTGTCAAGGATTCCTGAAAGTATCGGTCACCGAACTGAAGAAAAACATCTACATTACGTGACGCGATTTCTTCTATATAATGCTATTATTGTTTGATGTCTTTATAGTATTTTGTTGTTTAGAGACATTTCAATGTTTCTCCTTCGCATGCCATACATGCACCTACCTTATACTCCTTTTTATACCATTTATTAGGTATATAAACGTAGAATAACGTGCTTTTGAAAAAGCAACGATCACGCAGACATAAATTTTGAAAAAATCGAAGTTTATTTTACTCTATTTTTTGTTCGTAGACATATTATTATTGATTAAATATAATATACTGTAATTACTTTATTATAATAATATAAACACGAGACTTTTTTTTTGATATACGTTCATCGTAATCATCTGCGCGAGGTAAATAATGTAAATATTATTACACACATTTATGCGTTAAGCTAGAAATAGAACATATTAGAGACACCGCAGACTGCAGACTTTTATATCGGCCGATAGTTTGGTCGGGTTGGGCTACTATCGCGCACACTTGGCCAACTAAACAGTTGGGTTGGTTCGCAGACTGTTTAGTTTGAAGGCAATCGTGCAGCCCATCATACTTTTTAATCGGCCGATTGTAAGTCGTTATAATGTGCGCTCTTCCATACAACTTTGTACTGATTAAGAACCCGACCAAACTATCGGCCGATATAAAGTCTGTAGTCTGCGGTGTCTCTTAAAACACAGATAAAAACGGACGTTTTAAGAGACGAATTAGACGACGAATTAATACGAGAGATTTGTTTAAAAAATTGAAACTGAGGAGTGAAAGAAGTTTCAATTTTCATGATAAACTGGACGGTGGTTGCGTGCCGTGTATAGATTATATTACATGCCACTGCTGCTGCAGGTAAGTTCTGCCATCTTCAGATTTACAGCGGATACAAAATATTGAGAGCCATCCATATTAAGAGATGAAGAATTTAAAAATAAAATGGAACCTTTAATCGTATTACTATAAAATTGAACGCGCATACAATAATATAGGTAGGTACGAGTATTATTAAAATATGTATGAAAATCTTAATTTTCCAAACACGGCGCAAAAAGTATGCAATTTAGCTACACAACTGTGCCCGTGGACTGAACGGCGTATATTTTCACAGTAATCGGAGGGCTCGTTCTTCGACGAATTTTTAAAAAAAATTTAATTTTCAAGCATAAAATATAGAACGAGAACTAAATTATATTATAACATTAAAAAAAGAAAAATATTCGTGTTGGAAACAAAATAACCACTGGCAATTTTTACTCGCATATTATATTTATAAAAATAATTTTAGAAATTATAGACAACATATTAAATTATCAACGTAAATACGTACATTTGGAAGTACCTACATAAATGTCTTTTTTTCCTCCGAAATAATTTATTTTTAAACAATTTTAAGCTTTTAACAATTTACGGCAATTGTTTCCAACAAAGTTGTCAATATTGTGGAAAAATTTGTACGTCCAGACCAAAAAATAAATATTTGTCCACAATTCCACATTTTTACGTTAAATTCTTAATTTTTCTTTCAACATCAATCTTGTCATCCATAAATTTTTAAAAATATATTCTCATGCATCGTTCTTTTATTCCTATCTTTATGTTCTATATGTTTTGGGTCCCATAAAATTGGTTTCTCGTTACATAACGTTATAACTATATAATTACCTATATATAAATAATACACATGCTGCATAAGAGAAACGTGTAAAACGTTTTTGATCTAATGTTTTATGACAATTTAAGGCTATATCCTTTTAATCGGTGCCTAATTCCGCATCGGTAAACACGAGTATGATTAATGAAAAAAAAAAAAAAAGATGAGCTGATACTCCTGCCGCACAGGATACAGGTGTGCGAATCATAGCGTTTAATTTTAATTAGAATTTGAATGCAATGATAAACCATTGCATTCGAAAAAACGATTATGAGCGAAGTTCAGTCAGATTATAATTTTCGTTTGAACTAAAAATATCAACTTAAAACAGCTATAAAAAAAAATTGAGTATAGAGATTTTTCTAATATTTTAGTAAGATGTTAAGTAATATGTAAGTATACTTCAGTAAAATTTTCAGACCCTAATATCAAAAATTGCCAATTTTATCAAACATTATATACGTAAAAACGAGAATTTTACGAAATATTCAATGTCCAATATTTTGTAGAAAAATGCCCGTAACAGTTCCAAAATTTTACCACATATATGTTATAGCTATGTGAACACCCAAAATTTTTTTCAAATCACTACCTTAAAAATTGCCAGAGTTATCGTGAAATATAGAAATTGAATTCGTCAAAATTCAATTTTTCGTAAAAAATGCCGTTTTTCGTCATTTTTTCGAAGTTTTTTCTACCGCTTATAGTCAATTTTGAGAAATTCGAAAAATGACCTAAATAAAGTACTATCTACATCCACTTTTACATCTGAAACTTGCTATTCGTGAAAATCGAAGCGTTATTTCGTGTAGTAAAAGTGTTTTCAGAATATTTATTTATACGTATGGATTCTAAGATTTTCGTTTTACTAAAAATATCAACTTAAAACAGCTATAAAAAAAAAATTGTGACTTGGGATTTTTATAATATTTTAGTATAATGTTAAGTAATATGTAAGTATACTTCAGTAAAATTTTCAGACCTAAATACCCAAAATTGACAATTTTACCAAACATTATATACGTAAAAACGTGAATTTTACGAAATATTCAAAGTCCAATATTTTGTAGAAAAATTAACCGAACGGTTCCAAAATTTTACCACATATATATAGTAGCGATATATGAACACCCAAAAAAATTTCAAGTCCCTATCTTAAAAATTGCCTGAGTTATAGTGAAATATTAAAATCGAATTCGTCGAAATTTCAGTTTTCGTAAAAAATGCCGTTTTTTCGTCATTTTTTCTACCGCTTAGGGTCAATTTTGAGAAATTCGAAAAATGACCTAAATAAAGTACCAACTACATCCACTTTGCTACCGGAAACATACCCTATTCGTGCAAATTGGAACATTATTTCTGGTCGTAATTTTGTTTTCATACATAAAAAAGAAAAAAAAATCACACATCATTGTAAAACCAATACATATTTTTCGCTTCGCTCAGAATCTAAAATGACGGGTATTATTAATAATTTTACGCGTAATTTATCATCTTACGAGTTTGATAATTCGATGTATACTCGTACGTCATAATTATAACGTTTAAAATACATTATTTTCGATATAATAATATTATTATGTGTAATATTGAAAAATGCAAATCAATTCTATTTTTCAAACGCGTATTAAAACGTCATGTGAGAAATCGATTTAACATTTTTGTCGCCGTTCATATAAATCATAGATTATAAGTTTTAAACACGTATAATAATTTTGCTATTTAGTAGATAAAAGATAACTAGTCTAGTTGATTATAATACACGTTATCAGGAATATTTTCGGTGATGGTCAAACAAGAAGCGAGATTTCATAAAAAAAAAAAAAAAATCTTATTATAATAAACAATAATAATAATAATAATAAAACTGCCTAAATTGATACGTTTTCGAACAAACGTATTACAAAAATTCGTAACGATTTATTATTTTAATGATACGACATAAACGGGACGCGCGTGTTATTTATTCAAATTTTCGATCGACCGATTAATGTAGCTCCATGCTTATCCGCAATTTTAAAACAAAGTCAGTCGTACTTACATTGTAAATAATTCATAATTTTTTTTTTTTTTTTTTAGTTTCTTTTCGAGATGTACACATCAAACGTATAATAACGAGGGGACTGGTTTTTTTGAAAAATGAAAGGTAATAGGTAGGTGTAGCGTGTAGGTACTTATTAATCTGTATTTTACCGATGTATACGAGCATTAAACACGAAACGGACGAGACATTCGAAACACATTTGATAATACTTTATTTCGAAATAATTAGAAATTCCACTAATTTCCGTCGGCTTATACACGGGCTCGTGTATCACCCATAATACTTTTGTCGGGTAATATTTTTTTCAAACTTCACTTACGAAAACGATACAAATTATTTTTCCGGATTTACTCGATTTTTTCCCCCGTCGGTTATCTATTTCGATTTGAAAAGCGTATATTTGATAAAATTTACATTTTAATTTTAGTCTAATATAATTATTATGTTTTTCGTACCGTTCGATTTATTTCTACACTTATTTCTATACGGATTTAGTTAACGTTTTTTTTTTTTGTAAAAAGATAAACGAACCGAATCGGCGTGAGGTTATATTGATACGAACGAACAGCGGTTTTACTGAAAACGCATTAATCGCATTGTTAGCGAAATTTATAAAAACTATCGTGTAAACTTTTATAGGGTTAGGTTTGAACGCGCGTGTAAATTATAATAATATGTTCTATCGTTCGAAATAGATAGAGGTAGAAGTTGCCACGAATTAAGATAACATAATATACAGAATACGAAACTACGCGTTTTATCAGCTATACATTTTTATTTGTGAATTCGTACTTTTTCATATTTTGTATGACGAAGACGAAGGTATTAGGAACACTATGTAATGAAAAATGATAATATATTGGTTTATTATTATTTTTTTTTTTTTTTTGTACACAATTTTATCATAATTATTCATAATATTTATACCTAATATTTCATCCCCAATTTAAAAACTAATCATTTTAGATTCTGAGCGAAGCAAAGAACGTATTGGTTTTACAATGATGTGTGATTTTTTTTTTATTTTTTTTTTTTTTTAAATCTTTTTTGGATTACCGATATATAGTTGTCATTAAAAACTAACGACGATTTATTTTATAATTTATTTCTTGTTTTATATAACGTCTTTTATTCTAACGTTTTTATTATAAAAAAAAAAAAAAAAAAAAAAATAACGATTTGTAGTGGTTTTATATTATAATCGTTCCTCCTTATCGTTTATAAGTTGTTATAATATTATATTACTAATACGCATTGGCATTTTTGTATATAAAATATCACAATAAACAATTTATATATATACTATAAGTCGCGAATACCGTATTGTACTTTGTACTGTAATGCGTGTATGATTTTTAAATATAATATTATTTTTTTCGTCGCGATTTATACGAGTATACGTTTTAAATTTTATATATACCTACATCATTGTTGCCAAATATTTCGTATATGATTTTTGTACATGTTATACGATTTTTTTTCTCTTCTCGTCGAACGAGACGGTTATTTTTATGTCTTATACATATTATAATATATTAATTGTGTTAGTATCGCGAGAACGAAAGATGTCCGGAAATAATTTTTTTTTTACATTTAGATACCTAACGTCCAAAATCCACCTAAATGGCAGTGAGGATAAATCTGAGCCGTGTGAGACGATACCTATATTTATTATAATATAATATATTTTTTTCGATTACATTTAAATTAAAATTTTTGAAACCGCCAAACGAAACGATAATGCGATATGGATCAGTGAAAAAATTTAAAAAAAATTTACGTGCGTTATAATATTATATAGTTTATAGTTATTGGTATAATAATATTGATAACATAATTCTTATACCAATTACTTGAAGTTCTTTCCGTATCGTTTTTGCTTTATTTAATCTTATTTCGAATTTCAGTCATGATTTTAATCCGCGGCGGGTATTATATGCGTATTGCGTAAATTGATGAATTCATTGAACCATGAACTTATTATAACAGCGCGCGTCAATAACGTTTTCCCCAGTGGCGAAGCTTGAGTTTGTGATTAGGGTAGACAAAATTTTTTTAGAAGTAAATGATTATATTATAAACAAAAATTTACGTTTAAAATGTGTATTATTTTAACTATACACAGCACACAGGCAACGGGCCAACGGCTATTAAATACGTATTATTATTATTATTATTATTATTCGAAACGAATAAGAAATAAGAATATTAATTACAAGAGGTGTTATCGGAATGCGCCAACGCGGGTAGGTACATAATTGTATATTATATTAGTGAGACATGACGTTACCAAAACTCACTGCGCCACTAGCGCCACTAGCGCCAGACACCCCGCGTTTAAAAACCTCTACCACACCGCATATCAAAAGGTATTAGACATTATTCACGTTATCTCTTTATTATAATACTACGAGTATAATAATTAATAACAATAGTAATGAACTAATGACTATTGTGTGGTTTTACCAGACGGCCGACGCTCGACGGCGCCTGTCTGTCTCGTAGGTAGCTTTCGCTACTGGTTTTCCCAGAAACAAAACACGATACCATTGATTATAAAATACTATTATTTATTATCAATGATAATACGTATAAATATATTGTTTAGTACGGCGTCAGCTGCAGAGGGGTCGTGTCGACGTTTTTACTATATTATTAATAATTATTATTATTGTTACGTATTTAGACGGTATATAATATAATATTAAGTAATCGTTATTCTTTATTATTATACATGTACTCATTCGCATTTTATTATAATATTAAGGGGCATTGACCGATGACGTTATCGAAGAATTCCGTAGGAGCGCGTTAGTTGTATCGTAAACTATAATAATTTATATTTCTACTATGTATAATAATATAAAATTTGCATATACATTATACGTCTATGCAATGTATAGTAATATTACTAATTACTAATTAGTGTTGTGCGTGCGCGTGAGTCAATAAATTTAAACACCTCGAGACTTATTTCCGTCACAGATCATTCAATATATTATTCATATAATATTATTATGAAAAATCATACTATTTCTTAATATTCTATTGTTTATTGTTATACTGATGTTATAACCTCGCACGTAAAATATAATTTATTATTAAACTGTCCAACGACCACCTGGTTTTTTCCCGTTTGGAATGATGTAGTCGATAATTTAATTTATCTAACTGTAATTTTATAGAAATCTTATTATTTGTAATAAACAAAAAGATCTGATACTCATGCCGCAGGGATATAGGTGTGCATATCATAGTATTTGATTATAATTATAATTTAAATGCAATGTTAAACCATTGCATTCGAAAAAACGATTCTGAGCGAAGTTCAGTCATATAATGTAGGTATTGATTAATATATTGCCGTTTTTTCGTCATTTTTTCATCGTTTTTTCTAACGTACAGGATCAATTTTGAAAAATTCGAAAAATGACCTAAATAAAGTACGAAGAACATCCACTTTCCTACCGGAAACATATGCTATTTGTGAAAATCGGACCATTATTTCGGGTAGTACAAGTGTCTTCAGTCATAAAAACAAAAAAATATAAATATTAATTTTAAACAGCTATAAAAAAAAAATGTTACCATGGATTTTTTTAATATTTCAATATGATGATTCAGACATAGTAAGAAAAAAAAAACGAAAAAAAAAAACGGCGGTCACTTATCCGCTGTCGATGCCTGGCGACGGAGCTCAACACCGAGATAGCGTTCGAGAATATTTCGCCGACTACACCACACGCGTCTCCCATAGAGCCACGTTTTTGTGAATGCCAATTTTTCGTCATTTTTTTCATAATATTTTCGTTTAAACTAAAAATATCAACTTTAAACAGCTATAAAAAAAAATTGAGACAATGGATTTTTCTAATATTTTGAATTAATGTTAATTAATAAATAAATATACTTCAGTAAAATTTTCAGACCTTAATACCAAATATTGCTAATTTTATCAAACATTATATACAAAAAAACGAGAATCTTACGAAATATTCAAAGTCCTATATTTTGTAGAAAAATGAACGTAACGGTTCCAAAATTTTATCATATATACATAGTACCTATATAAACTCCCAAAAAAAATTTCAAGTCTCTAACTTCAAAATTGCCTGAGTTATTGTGAAATATTGAAATCGAATTCGTCGAAATTTGAAAAATGCCGTTTTTTCGTCATTTTTTGGTCGTTTTTTCTACCGCTTAAGGTCAATTTTGAGAAAATCGAAAAATGACCTAAATAAAGTACCAACTACATCCACTTTGCTACCGGAAACATATGCTATTCGTGATAATCGGAGCATTATTTCGGGTAGTAAAAGTGTCTTCATACTTAAAAAAAAAAAAAAGACACACATCATTGTAAAACCAATACATTCTTCGCTTCGCTCAGAATCTAAAACAAACGCCAAAACATTTTTACTGAAACGTTTCCGTCTTCCGTTGACTTCATAATCCGATATCGTGTTTTCGACTGCATGTATAAAAGTATGTTAATTTTACTGCAGGTAATGTTCTGCAGTATTATAAGTGGATTCCTCGGATAAATATTTTATATAAAGATATAATAATACATTATTAAATGTTTATATATAGGTAGATTATGCTATTTTTATTGAAATACATTTTTTTTTTTTAAATCTAAACCGTGATTTTTATTTATTATATTGCAAATGTTTAATTATTTTATTAAATGACTACATAAATGGAAATTGATGTGCATTTTCAAGTATAAATTACGAATTTGTATGCTACTATACTACATAGAAAATTGAATTATTTCGATATTTAAAAATATATATATTGAATGTAGGTACACATATAGGGTAAAATTTTAATACCTAATACAATCCGATACTATTATTTATATTCAAAATATTCAAGTCTAAATTGAATGATCAATTTAATTTTTTGCCGTTCGATGTTTGTGGTGGTAACGATAAAAGCACAATATAATATAATATAATATAATATAATATAATATAATATAATATATAATTCACTTAATCTGTGATAAAAGTGACGGGGCTCGTTTTTAGAGAAGAGTGCGCACTCCAGTATATTGTTATCACGGTTTAAGGGGAATTGACCGATCATTGAAATTTATTTTAAATGTTATATTCAATATACCTAATGTTAGAGTACTAAGTACCTATAATTTTAAAATAAAAAATTTCAAAAATTTTTTTTTTCAAATTTTGAGTTGTTAAATTGACTTTGAATATTGAAATTTTACAATTTTTTTTCGTCACAACTAATTATCCTTTATATATAGACATTTGTAATTTATAATACATATTAAGCTGACCATTCTTGATATACCATTTTCTGATTTTTGAAACATGAATTTTTTTAAAGTTATAACTTATAAGTACCTATTCAAAGTTCACCATTTTTTTGAAAATCGTTATTATTAAATGTCTTATAATTAAAATAAAATTTAAAAAAAACTCCATATCAGTATACGTATAAACAATAGAATTAAGAAATAGTATGATTTTTCATAATAAATATATGAACAATATTGAATGAGCTGTGACGGAAATAAGTTTCGAGGTGTTTAAATTTATATTGACACGTGCACGTTTTTTTCGTTACGTACGTAGAAAACGAATAACTTTTTGCCTACTAGAGATATTATTTTCGCTTATAATTTTTTTAAATCATTATGAATATTTATGAATTATGACGGGTGACAGGTGTTATAACGCGTCAACGTGAAGTTTTTCCGTTGTCGGCTATAAGCGAGAGACCGATAGATTTTCTGCCGCGCGGCGATATTGATAATAATATTATCGATTAGATTACATACATTATACGCGGTACACGGTATAATAATACGGTTGTGATATCGAATAATTATTTATTATTATCAATCGTTTGAATTATTTATATTTTTCGAGACACGCGCGCGAGAAGAATATAGTTTTTGATCGCGGAAAGTGCCTGTTATCTCTATAATATATTATAGGTACGCAGGGACGTATTTACCCATGGGCTAGCCAGGCCACCAGGGCTATAGCCCTGGGTGACAAATTTTAAAGAGACAAATTTTATTACAAATTATTTTGATGTTTATAGATTTTTTTTATAATATAATAGCTAGGTAATAAAATTAAAATTTTTTATTGAAAACAAAATTTGAATAGAAATAATACCTCTATTAAAAATAAAATGATATTCGTATAAAAAGAATAAACATTTTATGTAAAAGAAGTTTCAGCTGTAAATGCACAATAATACATTTTATCTTTAATCGTAGGCATAGTGTACATATATATATTATAAACCACTATCCACAAAAAAATTCGGGTTTTTACTATATTTTAGTGAAATATAATATTTTTCCCCGGAATCGGCTTACCGTCAACAATAATAAATCAATTGTATCAATATTAATAATTAACGTTAATTTTAATTAATTATATTAACATTAAAAAGGATTAAAAATTACTTGAGATCGCGTTTAACAGAAAATGATTTAAATATAATTTTGCTATTCTTTGCATTGAAAATGAAATTTACAGACAAATTAATTATATGATATAATTCACAAAGGAAACATATTTAAATCAGTGGCGTGCCCAGCTACGGCCCGGGCCTACCCTACTTTTACATCATAATCTAAATTTTAATAAAATATAATTTTACTAAAAAGTATGTATAATAATATAATGTAAGAAATAATTATACTATTATAGAAATATAATTTT
>JAIUCT010000106.1:0-12408 GCA_021307375.1 Tetraneura akinire
CATTTTCATAATCCATGAATAATTCATTTCTAATAGGATGTAAAAAATATAGTATTATGTAAAATTACTGATCAAATAAAAGTTCGATTAATAGAAGTTAGAATAGAAAATAGAAACATTATTGCAAAACCTATTTTTATTGATTAATTTATATAAATATTTTTTGAAAAACATTTTAAAAAATATTTGATAAAGTTAAATTATTATTTAACTTTTCCAAAATAATTAATAAATATTTATTTCTATAATTTTTCTATTGAGGATATAAATGATTTCAATTATATTCATAAAAAAAATGTTTTATTATTTATTTATGCAAATAAAATATTTATAATTTTTAATTAAAAATTAGGAGAATAATATGAATTATTCAGGATTTGAATATTCAGCTTATGTTAAATTTTTTATTAATTTATTTGCATTAGTTAATCCAATAGGATTAATACCGATATTTATGAGTATGACAAATCATTTATCAGAAAATGAAAGAAACAAAACTAATTTCTATTCAAATGTTTCAGCTTCGATAATACTGTGTATTTCTTTATTATTTGGTGATTTTATTCTAACGGTTTTTGGAATTTCTGTAAATTCTTTTCGAATTGCAGGAGGAATTTTAATAATTATGATTTCTTTATCAATGGTTAATGGTGACCTTATTAAGAATGTTAAACAAGAGAAATCAAAAAATAATTCTGCTAGAAAATCTAGTTCTATATCTATAGTACCATTATCAATGCCATTAATTGCTGGACCTGGTGCAATTAGTTCAACTATTGTTTGGAGCAATCATAATCCAGGATTAATAAATTTTTTTTTATGTTCTATAATTATTTTTTCATTTTTTTGTTTTTGTTGGTTTTTGTTTAAAACTGGTCCAATAGTTGTATTTTATCTTGGTTCATCTGGAATCAATATTCTTACTAGAATTATGGGATTACTATTAATGTCTTTAGGAATTGAATTTGTTACAATTGGGATTAAATCTATTTTTTCTTTAATTTAATGAAATTTTGTTTTTTGTATTTAAAATATATGAATAGAAAAAAAATAATTATTAGAAGGCTTGGAATAAAACATTGGATTGATACTTTTTATGATATGCATAATTTTGTTTCAACATCTAATAAATTTACTTCAGATGAAAGTTGGTTTTTAGAACATTATTCAATTTTTACTGTAGGAAGATCTAAAAATAAAATTATTGATAAAGAAATTAATTCTATCAATGGTATATCAGTAGTTAATAGCGATAGGGGTGGTGGAATAACTTATCATGGTCCTGGTCAGCAAATAATATATTTGTTATTAAATTTAAAACGTCGTAAAATATATCCTAGTAGGATAATTTTATTTATATCAGAAATAGTAATAAATACATTGAAAGAATTTTCTATAAATGGAATTTTTAACAAAAAAAATCCAGGAGTTTATGTAAATGGGAAAAAAATATGTTCAATTGGTTTAAGAATAAAAAATGGATTTTCTTTGCATGGGTTTTCTTTAAATGTGGATATGGATCTCTCTCCATTTAATTATATTATTCCATGTGGAATAAACGGTATTGAAATGACTCAGATGAAAAATTTAAATTCAAACATTTTTTTTAATGAAGTGCAATCAGTATTGTTTAAAAAATTTTGTTATTTCAATAATTTTTTATTATGAATTTTTCTTAATCTAAAGCTAAACAGCTTAATTGTTTATTTTTTTAAAATCTATTAATTATGAATATTAAAAAATATTAATTTTGTTACTAAAGAAAAAATTTTGAAAAAACCTAGTTGGATAAAAATTAGATTATTAAACGATAATAATAATGTTCAATATGTAAAATCAATGATAAAGAAAAATTCTTTACATTCTGTTTGCGAAGAGGCTCAATGTCCAAATCTATCTGAATGTTTTAGTAGAAAGACAGTAACTTTTATGATTTTAGGGTCAATTTGTACAAGAAAATGTCCTTTTTGTGCAGTAAATAGCGGAAGACCTAATGCAATTGATGTAAATGAACCAAAAAATTTATCTTCTGCAATTTTAAGAATTGGATTAAAATATGTGGTTTTAACTTCAGTAGCAAGAGATGATTTACGAGATGGGGGAGCTGAACATTTTTCAAAATGTATATTTTTTATTCGAAAAAATAAAAACATAAAAATTGAAATCTTAGTTCCAGATTTTAGAAAATGTAGAAATAATGCTTTATCAATTTTAGGAAATTCATTACCAGATGTATTTAATCACAATATAGAAAATGTTCCTAGATTATATAAAAAAATACGTCCGGGTGCTAGCTATAAGTCTTCTCTAAAACTATTATCAGAATTCAAAAAATTATATCCTTCTATACCTACTAAATCTGGTTTAATGTTAGGTTTAGGAGAAAAAAGAACTGAAATTGTAGAAGTAATGAGGAATTTATATGATTCTGGAGTAACAATGATTACATTAGGACAATATTTGCAACCTAGTAAGTTTCATTTACCTGTAAAGAAATATTTAACGTTACCAGAATTTAAAGATATTGAAAAAGAAGCAAAATTAATTGGATTTTCTAGTATTTTTTGTGGTCCATTTATTAGATCATCTTATCATGCAGAAAAACAAAATTTCAAAAGTTAATTTTTTATTAATATATCAAATTTATAAATTACTTAAAAATGACTTATATTTAAAATTTTAATAATTAAAAAATTTAATTTAAATAAATAATAATTTTATGACGAAAATTATATTAGCGTTAGATTTTTCAAACAAAAAAAATGCTATGAAATTAGTAGAAAATATAGATCCATCTGTTTTTTCTTTAAAAGTAGGACCAGTTATGTTTATACGTTATGGTTCAAAATTTATTAAAGAATTGCATTATTTGAACTTTAATGTGTTTTTAGATTTAAAATTATTTGATATACCTAATACTATTTTTTCAGCTGTACGATCAGCTGCTGATTTAGGAATATGGATGTTAAGTATTCATATTTTAGGTGGAATTAATATGTTAAAAGCTGCTAAGTCTGCTATACAAAGTTATAAAAATAAACCTCCTTTATTAATAGGAGTAACAATTTTAACTAGTTATAGTAATAATGATTTACAATCAATTGGAATTAGTCGTTCTATTAAGGAACAAACTTATTTATTAAGTAATTTGGGAAAAATGTGTTTTTTAGATGGAATTGTGTGTTCCGGTAAAGAATGTAAACAAATAAAAAATAAATTTGGAAAAAATTTTAAAGTAATTTCTCCAGGTTTTAGATTGAATAAAGATCAATTACATGATCAATGTCAAATAACAACATTAAAAACTGTAAAAGAAGGAAAAATCGATTTTTTAGTTTTAGGAAGATCAATAACTTTGTCGAAAGATCCAGTTACTGAACTAAATAATTTTCTTAAAATTATATCAAAATAATAAAAATTCGTTCTTTGTTTGCTTCTTTTATTTGTTTATTTATTAAGATTTTTGATTTTTTTGAAATGGAGAAAACGTGAATCTAAAAAAAATAAAAGAACAGTCTATTTTACCAACACCTTGGGGTGAATTTACGTTAATTGGGTTTGAAGAAACAAATAAATTAGAAAGAAAAAATCATGTAGCCTTAATATATGGAAATATAAATTTACTTATATTAAAAAAAAAAGCTATTTTAGTTAGAATACATTCAGAATGCTTAACTGGAGATGCTTTATTTAGTTTAAGATGTGATTGTGGTTTTCAATTAAAAAAATCTATGAAAATTATTTCTAAAAAAAGGATTTGGAGTTATTATTTATCATCGTCAAGAGGGTAGAAATATTGGTTTGTTAAACAAAATTAAAGCTTATTCATTACAAGATAAGGGATTAGATACTGTTGAAGCAAACAAAAAGCTGGGTTTTTTAGCAGATGAAAGAAATTTTTCAAATTGTGTAGATATTTTAAAAATATTAAAAATAAAAAAAATTAAATTATTAACTAATAATCCATTTAAAGTGTTGTCTCTTAAAAATTCAGGTATTAACGTTATTGAAAGAATTTCATTAATAATTGGAAAAAATTGTAAGAATATAAATTATTTAAATACAAAAAAAAAAAATGGGTCATGTTTTATAAAAATTGTTTTTAAACAACAGAAAATAATTAAAAAAATGAAAAAATATTAATAGAACTTTATCATTTTGGTTATTTTAAAAAATGATAAAGTTTTTATTTATTTTAATAAAAAAAATCATTGATATTATTTAAAAACTACTATTTTTTTAAATTTGTTTAAATTTATTTATTATTTATAATAAAGGACTAAACAAATAAAAAAATTTTTCTATTATTTTTCTCCAATAAGAACGTAAAAACCAATATTTTGGATCTAGTAATTGAGAATGAGAAATATATTCATTATGTAAATAAGATAATTTTTTTCCAAATTTTTTGTCATCAATTGCTATAGTTATTTCAAAATTCAGCCACAAACTCCTCATATCTAAATTAGCAGTTCCAATCAAACTTAATTGTTTATCTATAAGTATGCTTTTACTATGTAGTAGTCCTTTTTTAAATAAATAAATTTTAACTCCTGATTTTAATAATTTACTAAAAAAGATCTACTGGCCCATTTTACCATAAAAGAATCATTTTCTTTAGGAATTATTATAGAAACATTAACTCCTCTATAAGAAGCTGTACATATAGCATGCAACAAATCATTACTGGGTACCAAATAAGGAGTAGTAATAGTTAATTCATGTTTAGCAGAATATATTGCAGTAAGGAATGATTGATGAATTATTTGTTTAGTGTATCCTGGACCAGAAGCTATTACTTGCATCGACATAGAATTGTTTTTTTTATTTTTTTCTTTGTTTTCTTTGATGCACAGTCTTGGAAAAATTTTTTTACCAGTTTCCAATTCCCAATCACATGAATATACAATTCCTATTGTAACTACAATAGGACCTTCTATTCTTATCATTAAATCTATCCATTTTCCAATTTTGCAGTATTGTTTAAATAAATTAGGATCTACTAAATTCATACTTCCAATATAAGAAATATTATTATCGATCAGAACAACTTTTCTGTGTTGTCTTGAATCAATTCTTCTAAAAAAAGTTTTTAGTATATTAATTTTTAATGCTTCAACAATTTGAATATTTGCTTTTTTCATTACATATACCCATTTACTTTTAAAAAATTTAAAACTTCCTGCCGAATCTAAAATTAACCTGCAATTTATTCCTTTTTTGGAAGAAGAAATTAGAGCTTTGGCTACTTCGTCTGCAATTCCACCTGGTTGCCAAATATAAAAAACCATTTCTATATTTTTTTTAGCTAAAGATATATCTCTTATGAGATTTTTAATTATTTCTTTATAATTATTTAATAATTTTAATTTATTATTAGTAATTCCGGAAATGCCTTGACGGTTTTTACATAATTTAAATAATGATACGGCGACTCTACTATTTTTTTTTGCAAAAAAGCTTTTATAGTTTTTGATTTTTTTTATTTGAATTAAATTTTTCTTCCAAATTTTTTTTAATAGATTAGTTTTTTTTTGTCCTAAATATGGTTCGCTGAAGAAAAACCATATTATTATTCCAAATAATGGGATAAAATATAAAATTAATATCCATATATTAGAAATTGAATTAATTTTTTTTTTTATAAAGATCTTGAAATCAATATTTACAATTAAAAAACAAATATCCTATAAAACTTATCCAAGAAAAAAATCGATAATAATTATTCATTTAAATTCTCTAAATGTTTTTTTTTGATAAAAGAAAATATTCTTTCTAAATAAATATTTTTAAAATATTTTTTTTAATTGATTTAGGTTTTCCATTATTATCGATAGCTACATATATAAAAGTAGCTTCAGTTGTTTTGTAAAAACTTCCAATAGGTGGATAAGAGATTTTTTTTATCCATACTTCAACTAGAATGGTTATAGAACTATTTCCTACTTTTATACATTTTGCAAAACAACTAACTATGTCTCCAATATGTACTGGTTTTAAAAATGTCATTCCATTTACGCTAACAGTAACTACTCTTCCACAGGTAATTTCTTTGGCTAAAATAGCTCCTCCCATATCCATCTGAGACATAATCCATCCTCCAAAAATATCACCATTAGCATTTGTATTAGCTGGCATGGCCAGCGTTCGTAATACCATGGTTCCTTGTGGCATTTTTTTTTTTTAGTTTTTTTTTTTTTCATAATTTAATATTAATTACTTTTTGACATAAAATATATATAAAAAATTTATAATCATAAAAATTATTGTCATTATAGTTAAACCAATTATTTTAAAATATATCCAGTACATTTCTGAACAATAAAATATAATGTATAAATTTAAGATACCACATAAAAAAAAAGAAAAAAGACCAAGCAAAATTTAATGTTTTCCATTGATTTTTTGTTAATTGAACATCCCTTTCATTAATAAAAAAGTTAATTATTGGCTTATTTAAATTAAAACTAACTAATAAAGCAATTGAAAATAAAAAATATAAAACAGAAATTTTCATTTTTATAAAATTACTATCGTGAAAAAATGTTGTTAAAGAACCAAAAAACAATATAAAAAAAAACTAATTATTTCTATAACTTCTATTTTTTTGTAAAAAATCCAATTAATCAAAAAGACTATACCGGACATAATAATTAATAAGTTTGTTGCTATAAAAATGTCTTTTATTTTATAAGTAATAAAAAAATATTAGCATTGGAATGAAATTTAATAAGCTTTGCATAATTTTATCCAAAAAATATTTTATATCTTTTAACTAATAAATACGATTACAATAAATACAATATCTAAATATTTTAAAAAATACTAACATTGGTATTTGAACAAGTAATATTTTTTATATAATATTTATTATGTTGAAAAAAATATAAAAAAGGTTTTTTTGTTAAAATAAATTTATAACAATAATTATTGTTAAAAAAATTTATTTTTTATTTAAATTAATAAAGAAAATTTTGATATTTCTTTAAAAGAAATAATTTTTGAATAAAACTATAAAAAAAATAATACTGACTAAAATTAAAAGAAAAAAATTAAAATTAACATATTTATGTTATTTAATTTTTTAAATATACATATATATATTAATATTTAATTTTTTATTTTTTTAAATTTTTATTATAAACTTTTTAGAAAAATATTTTCTGAAAATTAATTTAATTAAATGAAAAAAGGTTAAGGAATTTTTTTATTTAATTTAATTTAAATAATTTTAAAAATCTTATAAATAATAAATTTCTTAAATCTAAATATATAGCTATGTTTAAAATTAATAATTTTATTATTTTTTTATAATTGTAATTATGAATTTATATTTCATATAATTTGAAAAAAAATATTTATTTAAATTTTTTAGATGTAGCTTGTTTTAATTTCTTGGTTGTTTTTTGTATCTTTTGCATCATTGCTATTTCATCATTCTTATGATTTTCAATAATTTTAATTATTACAGATCCACAAATTACACCTGTTGCTCCATTTGAAATAATTTTTTTTATTTGTTTTGAAGAATAAATACCAAATCCTTGTATTATTGGTATAGAAGTGTTCTTTTTAATATTTTTTATTAAATTTTTGTTTTTTAGATCCATATTTTTTTGTATTCCCGTGACTCCAGATCTGGATAACAAATAGATATAAGCAGATTTATATGAAGAAATTAATTTAATAAAATTATTACTAGCATCTGGAGGACACATAAATATAGGATGAATTTTATTTAATTTGCATGATTGTAAAAATGGATCGTATTCTTGAATTGGTACATCTGCTATTAAAACAGAATCAATTCCTATTTTTTTACAGCAGTAGTAAAACTGTTTTATTCCTTTTTGAAGAATTAAATTTGCATAAATTAAAATACCAATAGGCAAAGAAGTATATTTATTCCTTATTTTATTTAGCATATCAAAACATTTTGATATTGTTATCCCACTAGAAAAAGATCGTTCATTAGCTTTTTGGACTACTATTCCGTCAGCCATTGGATCAGAAAAAGGTATTCCTACTTCTAAAGCATCAATTCCACTAGAAACTAAAACATCGACAATCTTTAATGACACTTCGATATTAGGATCTCCTAAGACTATGAAAGGAATGAAACAACCTTCTGATATAGTTTGTAAATGATAAAATAATTTTTTGTATCTTGTCATATTTTAAAATTCTCTATAATGATAGATATTATTAGTTCATGTATTTTTGAACTGTTAAAATATCCTTATCTCCTCTTCCTGACAAATTTACTATTAAAATTTGTTTTTTGTTTGGATTTAATTTCATTAATTTCATTGCATATGCTAAAGCATGAGAAGATTCTAAAGCAGGTATGATTCCTTCTTTTTTAGATAAAAAATTGAATGCTATAACTGCTTCTTTGTCTGTTATTGAATGGTATTTAACTTTGTTAATGCTATGTAACCAAGCATGTTCAGGTCCTACTGATGGAAAATCTAATCCAGAAGAAATAGACCAAGATTTTTCTATTTGTCCCTCTTTATTTTGTAAAATTTTAGATTTCATTCCAAAATAAATTCCTGTTTTTCCATTTTTTAATGAAGATCCATTCTTTTTTGTATCTAGTCCTAATCCTGCAGCTTCGATACCTATCAAAGATACTTTTTCTTCTTTAATAAAAGAAGAAAAGATACCAATTGCATTGGAACCTCCTCCAATACAAGCAATGATTTTGTTAGGTAATTTTCCTTCTTTTTTTAGAATTTGTTTTTTTGTTTCTTTTCCAATTATTTCTTGAAATGTTTTTACTATAGTAGGATATGGATGAGGTCCTGCAGAAGTTCCTATCATATAATGAGCTGTTTTATATGTTGATGACCAATCTCTCATTGCTTCGTTACAAGCGTCTTTTAAAGATCGAGATCCTAATTTTACGCAAATTACTTTTGCTCCAAGTAATTTCATTCTAAAAACATTTGTTTCTTGTTTTTTAAAATCTTTTTCTCCCATATAAATTCTACATTTTAAATTGAATAATGCACACACCATTGCAGTAGCAACTCCATGTTGTCCTGCTCCTGTTTCAGCAATTATTTCTGTTTTCTTCATTCTAATTGCTAGTAATGCTTGTCCTAAAACTTGATTTGTTTTATGTGCTCCACCATGTAAAAGATCTTCTCTTTTCAAATAAATTTTTGTTTTTGTATTTTTAGTAATATTTTTGCATAATGTTAACGGTGTAGGACGTCCTGCATAATTTTTTAGAAAATTTGATAATTTATTATTGAAATTTTTGTTGTTTACTGCGTTTATAAACTCTTTTTCTAGTTGATATAAAGCTGGAACTAATATTTGTGGTACATACATACCGCCAAAATTTCCAAAATATGATTGTAATAGGTTCATAATTTTAAAAAAAGAAAAACGAATTTATATTAAAATTTTGTAATTTTTATTGGTATTCTCTAATAATTTTAAATACTAACTTAATTTTATTTTTATCTTTTATTCCCGGTTTTTTTTCTATTCCAGAATTCAAATCTAAACCGGAACATCCCATTGTCGAAGCTAAAAAACAGTTTTTAGGATTAATTCCACCAGATAAAATTACATTTTTTAAATATTGGTTTTTATCATTGTTTAATAATGACCAATCGAACGTTTTTCCTGTACCTCCTCCATTTTTGTGATCTAGAACGTAAGAACTAACTAACTTCCAGTTTAAATCTGGAATTATTTTATCTATTTTAAACGCTTTCCAAATTTTAGTTTTTTTTGGAATTTTTCTTATCAAATTTTTTATGTATTCTTGACTTTCATTTCCATGTAATTGGATTCCAAATAAAGATAAATTTTTAGTTATCTTTGATATATAGTCAATCGAGTTATTACAAAAAACTCCAATAAATTTTAACTTATTTTCATGATCGATTATATTTTTTGCAGTTATTTCATTTATTTTTCTTATTGAATTTTCACAAAATATTAATCCTCCATAAATACTTCCTGCTTGGTAAGCACGTTTTGCATCTTTTATTCTAGTTAAACCACACACTTTATTATTTCCAAATATTAAACTACGTATAGCATATTCTGGTTGTAATGAAGACATTACATGTGTTCCAATTAGAAAACCATCTACTAATTCGCTTAATTCTCTAATTTGATTATAATTATTAATTCCTGATTCAGATATCAAAATTTTAGATTTAGGAATTTTTTTAGAAAGATTTTTTGTGGTATTGATATCTATTGAAAAATCATTTAAATTACGATTATTAATACCAATTATTGATGCATTTAATTTAATCGCTCTTTTTAGTTCTTTTTCATTATTTATTTCAGTTAAAACTGACATGTTCATTGATTTTGCAATATTAGAAAGTATTAAATATTGATTATCTTCTAATATAGATAACATTAGAAGTATAGCATCAGATTTATAATATCTAGCCAAATATATTTGATATGGATCGATAAAAAAATCTTTACATAAAATTGGTTGATTCAAGTAAGATCTAATAATTGGTATATATTCAAAGTTTCCTTGAAAAAATTTTTCATCAGTTACAACTGATACTGCAGAAGCATATTTTCTATACATTGATGATATTTTAAATAAATCAAAATTTTTATTTAAAATTCCTGATGATGGAGAACTTTTTTTAAATTCAAAAATAAAAGCTGGATGAATATTTTTAATTGCAGAATAAAAATTTCTATTTGAATTTTTTATATTTTGTTTAATTTCAGATAAAGGCAAAGTTTTTTTTTGTTCTTTTATCCATAGTTCTTTACTTTCAATTATTTTTTTTAATATAGTTTTTTGCATATTTTTTTCTCAAAATTGAAGCAATAGATTTTATTTTTAAATAAGAAATTCCACTTTTTATGATTTTTATTGCATATTTTGTATTTTTTATTAAATTTTCGTTTCCAAATAGTTTCAATACTAAAGCTACATTCATAGCAATTGTATATTCATATTTTTCGTTACCAATTCCCATAAGAATGTTTTGTGCAATTTGTAAATTATTTTCTTTTTTTTTATTTAAAAAAATATTTTGTTTAATTAAAATATTTTCAATTCCAAAATTTTTTGCAGTTAGTTCATAAGAACTAATTATTCCATTTTTTAATTCTACGACTTTTGTAATTCCATTTAAAGTAACTTCATCTGTATTATTATTATTTACTAACATTACTCTACTATAGTTTAGTTCTTTACATACTTCGATCATAGGAAATAAAAACTTTTCGTCATAAACTCCAATTAATGCTAATGGAGGAGAAGATGGATTTAAAAGTGGAGCAATTAAATTAAATATTGTAGGAATTTTTAATTCTTGTCTTACTTTTTTATAGTATTTAAAACTAGAATAAAACTTATTTGCTAATAAAAAACATAAATTATATTTTTCTAGTAAATATCTAGAAGTACTTGGATTAACATCAATTGGAATTTTAAAAAAATTTAATAAATCAGCAGAACCTATGGTTCCAGTAATACTATTATTACAATGTTTTATAATTTTTAATCCACATAAAGAAGAAACTATAGCACTAATAGTTGAAATATTAATTAAATTTTTTCCATCTCCACCTGTTCCTACTATATCAGCATATAAATAATCAGGTTTTGGAAAATATTTTTTTTGTTCTAAAAAAGCTTTTACAGCTCCTAATATTTCTGTTTTCTTCTCTCCCTTTACGTGCATTTTATATAGTACATTTTTTAAAATAAAATTAGGAATTTTTCCAATTACTAGCTTTTTAAAAAAAAATAACTTTCTTTCTCAGAAAGAGAGGATAAATTATTTATTTTATTTAAAATATTTTTCATTTTTTTATCAGAAAAAAAATTAAGTTAATTTTTTATATTTTACAACTAAACAATAAAATATTAAAGAATATAAATTTTTAAAAGTTGTATAAATAATTTTTTTAGAAAAATATAAATTATAGTTATATATAAAAAAAATTAAAATTTTTTTGTTATTTTTATTTTTAATATATTAATATTTTTATAAAAAAATAATTTTTTAATAGGAGTATGCTTTTTGTGAAAAAAATATTTATTTTATTTTTATTTATTTTAGTTACTGTTGTTTTAGGAACTACTTGGCTAGCTATGAAAGTAGCTTTACAAACTATGCCTCCTTTATTTATTACAAGTATCCGTTTTTTAATTTCTTTTATTTTGTTAGCTATATTGTCTATTTTTTTTAAAACAAAATTGTTCTTTCCTACTGAAAAACTAAAATTTAAATTTTTGTTATGTATTTTCTATTTTTTGATTCCATTTACTTTAATGTTATATTGTGGAAAATATGTAGAAATTTCGCTAGCATCCATTATATATTCCAATATGCCTGTGGTTATTTTTTTTTTTTCTTTTATTTTAGAAAAAAAAAATATATGTTTTTTAAAAAA
>JAIUCT010000118.1:0-10745 GCA_021307375.1 Tetraneura akinire
CACAGTTGTGACCATTATCAAAGATAATTTTATCTCAATGATAAATTCTGATATTCTGTGAACGAGTGGATCTTCGCAGGAAAAATACCTATTATTCCTTACTCTGTGGGTCGGGTGCAGGCGTCCGAAAATGATAAGAAAAAATAGCGTAATCTAATTTATTACCAACATTTACAAGTTTGAAAAATACATGTAACAAATTTTATATTCATCACACATACAGTACTGTTTGACAAAATGATAAAAATGATATTATATTTTCTATGTATGATAAAAATTATATTATTTTTTCTATATTACGCATGCGCAAACATCAATAATTATTATCACTCAATTATTTAATTGATAATGTTTACTATGAATATCATAATATAAGATATTATAAGACATAAGGATAATTTATTAATTTTTTAATTCATACTTTTATAGTAATTTAAAAATCAAAGTAATATAATTAAAACAAATAAATAATATTTTAAAAATTATAGTCATGTAAAATTTGAATTGTATCTTATTAGTATATACATTCTTATTAATTATTATATTATAATACGTCACTTGTATTCTTATAAAATAAATAAATACACTGAACTTTAGAATTCATAATGATTAATTTTGTTATAAATAATACGAATATATTGTAATTTATTGTTAAATAAATATATAAAATAAATCTTTTAGACTAAATAATAGATTTTATTATAAAAATCTAAAATTACTGCATATATATTATAATTATACTATATACATACTGTTTTAGTCTATATACTTAAATAAGTAGCATAATATTAGAAGTTAATATTGTGAATTAACTAATTTTAACTCAGCAAATCCTAAAAATCTATAATATCAGTTGCAGTGGCGCCGAAGTATATTTTATTAGGTGTGGCAAAATACAAAACGCCAACTACAACACCAACCACTCATTGAAACTGTGTATTACGAGATTTTTAATTTCATTTTTAAGTTATTTATCAACTTCTTTAAGCTTTATAGGTTGTCATATTGTGAATATATGATTTTAATATTTCTATAGAAGAAACAAAAATATTAGAAATAATAAGACTTTGGTGTCATAATATATTTTATTAGTTATAATTTAAATTTTGGCGGTAATGTTAACATAATATCACAGAACAATAATATAATTAAGTGATGATAACCGTGATGAGAATTATTGATGTATGCGCATGCGTAAAATATATTGGAATAATAGGTATTTTTCCTGCGAAGATCCACTCGTTTCTGTGACACTATTATCAAAATTCAAAAACAAGCTATTGAAAAAAACTAAAAACCAATATTTACTAAAAATATTATAACTAGTGTAAAATAATTAGAGGGGGTTCAATTGAATAAATTTGCACCTACCAGATTATTACAGGGGGTGCACTTGCACCCCCGTAATTACGCCTATGAATGTCAATTATTATAAACTATGATTTTTTTTATTACGTAAGAAATCCACAGCCTGGAAAAATAATTAATAAGCCAAACGGAACAGACGTATACGGTGGAGTCGAAATTGATTACAAAGGAGCGGTAAATAATCATTTATACCTACTCGTAATATACAATTTGAATTAATTAAATCTCATAATTAATGGTTTTAATGAAAATTTTACATATAACTATTTTTAAAATATAAGTATTATAAAAGTAGTTAACTGATTTATAGAAATTAAAATTTTCATATCTTTTTAGGACGTGACACCCGAAAACTTTTTAAATATCATTACAGGAAATAAAACAGCGATGGCATCAATCGGTTCTGGAAAAGTTGTTGATGGGTAGATATTTATATTATTATAAATATTTTATAATTTACATAATCAATCCATCATTTTAATGCAAAATATTGTTAATGTCGATTTTATTGATTATATGACAATATAATATTGTATGTATAAATAACAAAACAAGAAGAAATTATTTATTTATTTCTTAAATAATAAATTATTATTAATTAAATTTATTAATTAAGATATTTAATAAATTGTAATTTTGACTTCAATATTTACGTAAAATTATTAAATTAATTTTGAATATTAATGTCATCAATATAATATTAAAATATTATAATTTACAATTTATCTGTGTAGGTGTACCCATGTAAGTTTATTAGAGTATACCTAATACTTTGTTTTTTCATGCTTACCTAAATAATAATTATTTATCTAAATTTTATTTTATGTAACTTTCATATTTTTAAGAGGACATTGGGATACGGTTTTTATAAACTTTGTTGATCACGGTGGCACTGGATTATTAGTTTTTCCAAGATCTTATTTATTTGCTGATGAACTAATCAATGCTCTTAATTCCATGTATCAACACAAATTGTGTAAAAAGGTAAAATATTCCATATTTATTACCGATTTAAACTACTTTGATTGTATCATAATTCATGAGTTCCCATTTCTCAAACTATTGAGGTCCGCGCCCGCATTTATACTATTGTATGAGTTCATTATCACTCCTTACCTCTATAAGACTGAAATATGTTTAATATTATATATAAGTTATAATGTTATAACATAGTTTAATGTACCTATTCAAAAACTGTTATTGGAATGGAATTATATAAATAAATGTAGTTTTATTAATATTTAATAAAATTAATTTGTACAGATGAAATAACCTTACAGTTTAAAATTAAAATGTAATAATTATATATTAATAATAATTCCCAATAAATATTATCAGAATATATATTATTCATATTTTGTCAGATAAATTATAAATAATTATAAATAATGTTTTTATTTTTAATATTTATTTGAACATTTTCACACCTCCCTAGAAGGATAAGTATAACTTATTATCATTTTTTTAATAGGCATTGTTGTACATTGAAGCTTGTGAAGCGGGTTCTATGTTTGATGGATTAATTAGTGATGACACAAATGGTATGTTTAATTTGTACGTATTTTAATTACAAAATAATTTTGTATATAAAGTTTTTTAACATAATATTTCATGTTTCATTGTAATAATTGTTTTCAATTTTAATATCAAACATTATAAATATCGCACATTATGCATTTTATATAATTTTAAATTCTGAGCAAAGCGAAGAATATATTGGTTATACAATAATGTGTGTTTTTTTTTTTTATGTCTGAAGACACTTTTACTAACCGAAATATAGACCTAACCGAAATATAAGTATATTTTTTATTTACATAAAAATCCCTAGTCTCAATTTTTCTTATAGCTGTTTAAATTTGTTTTTTAGTAAATTGAAAATGTTATGAAAAAAATGACGAAAAACGGCATTATATGACGGAACTTCGCTCAGAATCGTTTTTTCGAATGAAATGGTTTGCCATTGCATTCAAATTATAATTAAAATTAAACACTACGGATTGCACACCTGTATCCTTTCCACACCTATATCCCTTCCCTTGCATTTTCACACTGAAATTTCGACGAATTCGATTCATCAGCTAAATAATAATAACCATAGTGATAATATAAATATTATAGAAACCAATAGCAACCAAAATAATAAGATTATTGAAATTAATAGCAACCATCGATAAACAAATATTTCCATCGTAAATCTCATAATACTTGTTTGAGAACCTCCCGGGGTTGGGCCTATCACTGTTTAACTTACCTATCTCCTGACTCCTGACCATAGGCCTAATATAATATCTCTGTACCAAATTTCGTCGTAATTAATCCAGCCGTTTAGGAATAAATAATAGGCAAACAGAAATTCGTTTATATATATTATATAAATATTTCATCAATAAATGCTTAACGTGTACCTGTAAAATGTATTATAATATCTCAATTATTTCAAGACTCTATTTTTTTTTATACATGTTAAAAAAGTTAAAATTTCAGTAAAATTAATATTTAAAGTATTTATATGGACTCTTCCTATTATATTTTAATATTTTACAATAATGATAAATAAAAATGACAAAAATTTTTATGACATAGGTAGTTGGGTGATAAGTGATTTTATGAGCATTTATATTGAACTTAGAGACTTGAAAATTTTATAGAGTGTTCATTTATGTACTATATTTGTACCTATATGGTCCTTATCTATGTGTGATAAAATTTTGCGTTTTAAATATTTAATAAAAAAATATCCAAATTTTAATCAATACCTATATTATCTGATTAAACATTGCTCAGAATCGTTTTTTTGAATTCAATGGTTTATCATTGCACTCATATTCTAATTAAAATTAAACACTATGATTTGCCCACCTATATGCCTGCGGCAGGAGTATCCCTTCCCTTGCTTTTTTATATTTTATAAGAATGAAAATAATTATTTGTATCATAAAATATTGTAATCGTTTAATTTATTTTTAGTCTTAGCTATTACTGCATCTGGACCTAGAGAAAGTTCATGGGGTTGCTATTGTGATGAAGATTCAGATTCAGATAATGAAACAGAAATATATTATTATGATACTTGTCTAGGAGATTTGTTTAGTGTTACATGGATGGAAAACTTAGATGACGTATGTTAAATTATTAAAAAATGGTGATATAAATTACAAATTTTAATTCATCATTTTATTAATAATTATTATTAATACATTATATTTATATTCATAACAAATAATAATTTATGTTTCAAAAACCATAATTTTTAAAGAGATGATTTGATATTGCTGGGGAAATATTATAAGTGTAAGGAGGACACAGTTGAATTTTGATTAAAATTTCTATGCAATGATAACGATTTTCATCGAAGTTCATTAAATAATATAGGTATATTATGTATTAATTACAATTTTTACATTTATCAGTCTCTATGTTCAATATTCATATATACCGATAAATCTCCTAAATTATTCATGTAAAGTCGCTTAAATAACCAAATATAACAGAATTCGCTCAGAATCGTTTTTCCGTTTTTCGAATGGAATGATTTATCATTGAATTCAAATTTTAATCAAAATTCTACACTATCCTCTTTACACCTGTATCTCTTCCACAATAGTATCCCTTCCCTTTCTTCTTTCAATATGGAAAGACAACTGTACATTTATTATTATAAAAAAAAAATAATTAGGTACGTTTGTTTTTTAAATAATAAAATGGATAAAATATTATTGACACTAAATAGACATATGTAAATTCTATAGTATTTACCTATATAATATGTAAGAATCAATCTACTATTGCATGTTTAAATTTTTTAGACAAAATTTTCTGTATCAGAGAAAAAACGATCCATATTCAATGATTTCAAAGAAGTCAGGACTAACGTCACATTGAGTAACGTTATGATGTATGGTGATTTTGACATTGGCCACGAAAAAATATCTACATTTATTGGTTATAGTAAAAACGAAGATACCAAACAATCATCAAAATCGACTAATAAATACAATTCAAAATCGACAATGACCAAGAAAACAGTAATACACAAATATTGTATATATATTTTTAATTATTTAATTTACAAAAAAAAAAAAAACAAAAATGTATTGTAGTCATTTGTACCCAGTCGAGATATTGAAGAAACTGTAATACAAAGTCGTATTGCTAATAAAAAGAAAAAAATCCATATAAAACAAGAATTGGAAATGAAATTACGTCGAAATAATGAAGTAATCCAATATTATTATAAATAAATAACGAACCTACTGAATAACATTACAATATATTTGATAGAAATAAGTTTTAAAACTAATTAGAAATATTTTTACAAATACATAATTAAATAATTTAAAAACATATACCCCTTTTTTGCGTATTTGTACCTACATGAAATTAAGGCTGCATCCGAATTGCGTATCAATAAAAAGAGCAATCAGCAATGTTGAGTGTGAACCGAATTGCGTGCGCATATTTTTCAAAACAATACTGAATTGCGTGTGAATATTTTTCGAGTCATTTTGAATTGCACATATAAAATTTAATATAAAATTTATTAATAATAAAATACATGTATAATTTGATTAATTAAATAGATATTTTAAGTACCTGTTAAATATTATATTTTCAACTATACGAGTATATTCAATTCTAAAGAGAGGTAGGAATGTATTGATTGAGTTTAACTTTTTTTCTAATTATTTTTCTTTACAGTATACAAAATTTTCTAATTTTGTAGGAATTTAATTCAAATTATACACAATAATTCATTTTTATAATTTGTAGGTAATTTTTTCTATTTTTTAATGTATTTTATTAATGTATTGTAATAGTTTTGTTTTATGTATTGTATTGTGTTTTAATTGAATTTGAAATAAAATAATAATAAAAATTGCCATAAAATTATTAATTATCAATAACTCAATAAATAATAAATTTAAAAAAAATCACATGTCTAACTGGCTTCATTGCGCAAAAAACTGTTTATCCAATTCGGTTCTGTCTTCTGTCCAGTGAAAACCGCGCATGCAACTCGGTTCTGTCACGAAAAACTCTTGCACACAACTCGGTTCTGTCACGAGAAACTCTTGCACACAATTTGGAAACACCGAAAATTAATAAAATACTATTACTATTAAAATGCAAATATTTGTAATATTATTTTCTATAATATGCGTTGAAAATAATTTAACACATATTTAGAATATTTAAATATACTCGTATTTTAAATGAAATATTTTGTATATCGATTTCTTTAAAATTATATTTCATTCTGAATATGATAGGTACGTTAAATTTTGTATTTTACTCATTCTCTAAAATAAATAATCAATGGTCTTTATTTAATTAAGATTCAAAATATTGATTTGTTCATTGATTCAATTAAAAATAAATAAATTTAGATGCGACAAATAATTGATGGTGTACTACGTAACATTCATTCAAAGACTGTAAATATGAGGCCAGACATCAAAGAAGAAATAGGCGAATTTGACAAACCCCTATCTCTTGAACTTTCGTTGGAAATGTTCCCGTGCTATAGAAGTATTTTAAACAAAATCACGGAAGCCTGTTTTTCTATGCCACAAGTACGTAGAAATCATTTAAAATTTCTATTCTTTTGTTCTTTACAACATATTTAGTGTTTTAACTACAATATTTTAATAAAGAAAACCTTTATAATGAAATATATCTTAAATTGAATTTTGTTCTGATGAATTTCATATTCATATAATAGTAATTTTTTTTTTACAGAATCCTTATGTATTGAGTAAGTTGAAGATATTCGCTAACCTATGTATCGTCGACAAAGAAATAGATAAGTTTGTGATTAGTGTGGTTGATGAGACTTGTTTGGATATCCCAAGAAATATTATTAACGTGTTTTAAAATTATGTTAATTATTAATTAACATAATATTAATTAATTTTATATTTGTATCAATAAATTAACACTTACAAATTAATAATTATGATTTTTATTTTCTTTTAAAAATGTAATGTTAATATATTAATTAACATTAATCATTATGCAATATGTTTCCAAATTTTTATATTATTATATTTTATTACTAAAAATCTTGTATTAAAATATTAATATTTAGAGAAATATATATAATTATATTATTATTTACTGTTTAGAGAAATATTATAATAAAAAAAATATAATAATATATAATATAAATATTAATATTAATATATAATAATAAAATATATTATTATTTAAAAAATTCTTGTTTTTGTTTTTATATCTGAACTCTGAAGACACTTTGACTACCCAAAATAACGCTCAGATTTTCATGAATAGCGTATGTTTCTGATTGGAAAGTGGATGTAATTGGTACTATATTAAAGTCGTATTTTGAATTTCTCAAAATTGACCCTATGCTATAGGAAAAACGACCAAAAAATAATTAGAAAACGGCATTTTTCTCGAAAATTGAAATTTTGATGAAATCGATTTCAATATTTAACGATAGCTCAGGTAAATTTGAACTAGGAGAATTGAAATTTCTTAGGGTATTCACATAGGTTAGGTACTATATATGTATGATAAAATTTTAGAAATGATACGTCAATTTTTCTACAAAATATAGAACTTTTATTATTTCGTATAATGTATTTATATGCATTCTTCTTATTATATTTCAATATTTTACAATAATGGTAAATAAAAATTATATATACAGTACTGGGAAAGTTCCTTTTAATAAGGAACTCGTTCCCGTTCCTCGTTCCTCGTTCCTGTCGCAAATAATGAACGCGGTCCCGTTCCTTTACACATTTTTTACGATCTGATTGGGGTGGTCAATGTTTGTTTTTCGCGAACAATTTTTAAGTCAGAAATAATCGGCTAGTTAATTCCTTTCTTTTTTTTTTTTTTACAAAAACGATTTGGTTTATTTGTTATAATTCAAAATATGTAAAGCGTGAACTTGAAACTTTCTCCAGTAAGAAATTTATTAAATTAAATTCATAATATGAAATTATGAACACTGTCTATGATGCTCTTTATAAAAATAGAATATTAAAATATTATAGGTATATACCAGTATATAATGTCGTAGCCACTTTGTGAAATCGTTCATTTCATGAAAAGTTGACCATTTCACGAAATGAAAACGCCTTTTTTCCACCTTATGAAATATTAAAATAATTCATGAAATGGACAGTTGGTACATTTTTATATTGTGTAATTTATTTCACTACATGGTTAACCAGTTCGTGAAGAAACATATTCTAGAAAATATTGAACGAATATAGGAAGTAACATAATGTTCTAGAATATATCGAACAAATCATATTATATACGTATTATTAATAGGAGTATATTGAAATTTTATATTATAAACTATTTTTATAGAAACAAACATACAATATATACAATTTTACTACGATTCTAACCAATATCTTTTAAATGTAATATTTATTATTTAATATATATTATTATACGAGTAAGTTTTTTTTTTTTTTTTAAAAAAAGCAATAAATTGTAATATACTTTTATTATCATCAATTAAAAAGAATTTAAATATTTAATTATATTATTTATATTATTAATATTAAAATTTTTTTTATTATTTTATTAATATTATTTTCATTATAGGTATTTTTATTTATTTCTACATTACAACGAATTATGGCAACGACTATTACATTTAATATTTATTTTAAAACAAGCACATCGATTTGTTTGACACTTTATTTTACAAGTGTGGCTTGAGAAACCTTGACCTACTGATATCACTCTTACGGTTTCTCGTCAAGTTAATTCTTCCTGTTTCTGTTTATTAACTCCAACAAATAATTTTGTTGATGCATCTTGTAAATTATTAGAATTTAAAAATTATCAATTATACCATGCTTTGATTGTTGAGTTCCCATTTTGTATACATGTCATTTTTTTATCAACAATAACAGCAAATTATGTTTGCATGATCTGAAGGTCTTCTATCAACGTTTGGAATAGAAATTGTGATAGTGATACAGTCATTAATTTTAAAATCGGTCTCTTTAATTTAAAACACCGTTTACATTATTATTGTAAAACAAATGGTAGCGACTAGCGGTCATATAAATATAATACAATGAATTAAGCGTACCTACATTAAAATTCATTTTATAACTTCTTAATATATTTATTTTAATTTTTCAATTCATTTTGAGAAAATGTCAAAAATATACAAATATTAAAAAATAATTAATTGGTTTTCAATTAGTAAATTTAACTTTTAAATTTTTAAATTTAGTCTATAAGATAATGATTTCTTGAATTTAAATTTCTAACAAAATATAAATAAATTCAAAATTGTGTATTATTTTTTTTATATTAATAAATAATAGGTATCGTTCAAAAATATATAAATTCTCAAAATAATAGTTTAAACTGCATTCATAAAATATGTTTATAACAATTCAGTATTCAGTATTCTACATGGCCTCGTGGATATTTTACCGAAAATTATTAAAATTAATAAAAAATAAATAAAGGACGGTAAGCGCTCCCAGTGGTATTTGTTACTGGTGTACTGGTTTCAATCAACTATTTAGAAGAGTGTAGACCATAGAGTAATAATACACCTATATAGACACCTCTATATATTCACCTTGAAAATGTGGTTCTGTAGCCATGGAGTTATGGAGGAAAGAGCACAGAGGTATTAATGGTTACAAAGATTAAATACACAGTGTGTGTATATTTAATCTATGGTGGTTATGGACTATGGTACAACTGGTACACGGTAGGTACAACGTACAACACGTAGAGCATGCACCAGCGGCTGTTTTACCTAGTATGAAATATCAACAGCCAATGCCTAGTTATCACTTGTGAATTGGTGTTAAAAATTTTAAAATTTTGAAATTTGATCGATTTTTTTTATACCTACGGTATAAAACAACATTCTATACCATGTATAATACTTTGTATTATAAAATTTTGTACTGCTGTTCCCTGTATAATACAAACTCACATCTCTACTAACTACTAAAGTATAATATAATATATTAATTTTGACTCCAAATATCAGATATACAACCATTATGCCTGGCTCATCATCATTAGCTACATACACGACACACATAATATCGAAGTAGTTGTATTTTTGCGTTGTGTTTTATTAATTGGTAATGTATTAATTTTGCGATCTGGAAAGGAATTAAATTGTTTTGAAAAGAGGATAAAGGAATACTTGAATATTGGGCAATATAATAATTATAATTAAATATAACAATATAATATAATTGGGCAAAAAATTCTGAATATTCTAAATTCATAATACATATTATAAAACCGTTTACAGTCTCCGATAGAGTGCGCTTTTGATGTCATCCTCAATCGTCATACAACAGCATTAGTGGAATATGTACAATGTCGAATGGACTTTATAT
>JAIUCT010000126.1:0-17194 GCA_021307375.1 Tetraneura akinire
TACACTAGTTATTTTTTTAAAAAGATTAATTAAGGTACCTATAATAATATATTTTAAAATCAACAAAAATTGTAATATATTATTAATTACTTAATTACTTACTTTAGGAATTTAGAAGTTCTTTTTATTAACAAATTAATATATAAATATTTTTTGATAAAAATAAAATAAGATAAAATGTATTAATGTATTATGGTTAAATATAGGTAATAACTCCTGCCATTAACTTACTAACCTTTGAGAATTATTCCATCCAAATAATCCATTATTGGTGGCAATAAGTAAACAATCATTTTCTTTGCAAAATGTCAATCCAAATATTTCACATTCTAAATCAATGATAAATTTCTCTTCAAGTTCTACAATACGCTTGTTATCGACTATCAATTTAAATACATATAAGCGTCCATCATTTAGGGCACCTATAAATAATTTATAAATGGAAAATTTAAAATGCCAAATAGTATACATTTAAAAAAAATCAAAATACTCACAGAACAATATATTTTTATAAGGATGAAATAAAATTGAACTAATAAAATTTTTTCTTTTATCCTTTAATACGATATAATTGAGATAAGCTGTTTCTGTTGACAGGTCTATGAATATGATTGTATTGTTTGTTCCAGCAGTAGCCAATATATTATTTTCTGGGCATGCTGTACACCATGATAATGTATATAGTATTCCACTATGCACATAATTAAAAATTATTTTACAATAATAACACAAATGAATTAACACTATAATAATGAAAATTACTTGGTTATTGAATATCTGAATTCGACAGTTCCTGTCACTACGTTGATGACGTTGACCTTATTGCCACCGCATGTAGCCACCAGGTAAGACGTACTAGATAGTTCGAACACAGCCTGCCATACCTGTGAAACGTAACGAAAGAAATTTAACAAAGAAATACGGTCGATTGTACATAATCATAATTTAAAATTTTATCACAAATTATTGATACAATTATTTATTTTCAACGCTAAAATGAAATATTTGCGAAACATTAATAAATACATTTTGACAAAGTGGTAACCATTTAACTAATTCAGTAAACAATATCAGTAATCAAATTTACTTATAAAAAAGTCTAATGTATTACCTGAGTAGAGACATCTGCCAAATCGTTGTCCGTTTTTGAATGGCATCTCAAAAAATGTTTCGGAACAAATTTCATGACTAGGTATAATATAAATTGGTATGAACTCAAAGAATTTTATAAACTTAAAATAAACTTCATTTAAAACTTAAATTTAATATATAGTCAATGTAATTATTTGATATTTGAATCGTAGATTTGCAGAAAAATAAGATAGAAACAATTAATTTTAATACCCAATAGTCAATACGAATCATCGCGACTTAAACGTAAACAAAAATTAGATTTTCCTCGTTTTCAATGGATGATAATACCACAGATAACATATAACATAAGTTTTATGTTTTCTGTGATAATACTGTGATAAAACCGCAACCACTGAGATAGATTAGTATCACGAACCACGAACATGGTCATTATTAGTTATCACAAACATTATCTGTAACAAGCACGATTTAAGATATCTTCAACTTCAATGACGTTTTTTTAATATTAAATGAATTTATTTGCACAAAAAAAAAATATTCATTTTCACGCCCCCCCCTGAAATTTTGTCACGCCTCCCTAGGGGGGCGCGCCCCCCAGGTTGAGAATCCGTGCTCTAGATCGTGATCGTTACATATTTCCAGATATTTGGCACGTTCGTCATGCTTTTCAGTTGTCAGTAATTATTAATTAATAATTATATCGCAATCTAGTCGCAATGTGCGTTTCCGGCTTCGACCCCTCAACGCAGCACATCACTTAATTTAAATATTATTATGAATGAAAATAATTTTAATGGATTAAAACTTCCTTGGGAAGTTTATAACAAACATTTAAAAGTATTAAAATTAATTGATGACCAACATTTTTTTGTTAAATATGAAGTAAAATGTAAATATTATGTTTGATCAAAAACATTAATGGCAGATACTAGATCAACGTCTAAGAAAAGCATTTCAGATTTGACTGTAACTTAATAGTAATTATAATTTATATATATATTTATATTTTTATGAGTTTAACATATAATGTTATTATTATCAATTAAAATATATATGTATACGAAGGAAAATAGAAATCAAAAAGTCATAATAGTATATCATTAAAAATCAAAAATAATTTATGCTGATGAAAAATCAAAAAAAATTCTCTCCTTTATTCAGTAGTAAATGTTTATTTCAAGCCGTCTGGTCTGTTTAAAAAAAAAAAAAAATTATATTTATATCAGTATACACAACTTTGGAATTGGCTACGTAGTTTAAGTTTTATATTCCGTAATAGTTACATTGCGGTCTATATTCATTGTTTTATATCTTGACGCGTTTCGTTTTATTATTAATATTTCATTTATATGAAAAATATATGAGTCTCGATGATTATTGCAAAATATTAAAATTTTTAAAATAATTTTGTAGTACAGGAATCTTTATTGAATAAAAAAAAAAAAAAGTTTGCTAACGGCTAACCGTGATAATATTGTTGATAGCGTTACAAATTTTCAATATAATATAACGATATTAAAATACTACATAATGCATATGACGTATTATTATGTGTTCGGATTCCAAAATCAATTCGATCATTTTACCATATTATTATTATACTTTTTACGCGTTTCGCAATTCATTTTCCTCTTATATTATAGCATTGCGGTTTTTTAAATGTGTATTTTTTCAACATAATAAATTATTTATTTATGAAAATACACAATAAATTAAAATATGTTTTATTTATTTATTTTTATTTTTTTTTTTGTCATTAAAAATTTTAATATTTTAATGTTAATATTATACTATTAAGGTTAGTTTGTTATGCCTACATAAATAAATCTTGTACGTGTTTCCAAATTCCAATGTTAATTGGAACTTCTTAGCGTACATAACTGGTTCCAATTCAAAAAGGTATTAAAATAAAATCAATATTATTCACAGATTGTTACGATTGATTCGTTAAAATTAATTTTTTTTTTATAATACAAATTTTAATACTTTTATTTCACAAAATTCTTAATATTATAAGAGAATAGCAAACCAAAATCTAAAACAGTAAGGTAACAACTGAGTAACCAAAATACTAAAATTTTATTAATTATTCAGTTTTATTAGTATAATTTAAACAGTATCTTTCAATATCTTCTGTAGTAATTTCTGATGGAGCTCCAGTCAAGAGGTCTTTACCATCCAACGTTTTAGGAAAGGCGATTACATCACGAATGCTTTTTGTATTACACATAATCGATAATAATCTATCAATACCTGCAAAAGTGAAATATATATTATAACATTGTATTTAAACTTAATGATTTATGATTATTAATTATTAATTGATATTACCTAAAGCTATTCCACCATGTGGAGGACAGCCGGACTTTAATGCTTCAATTAGATGAGACATAGACTCTAAAGGTAATTTTAGTATGGATTCAATTATTTTTGTTTGCAAGTTGGCATCATGTATACGAATAGAACCACCTCCAACTTCACATCCATTTAAAACCAAATCATAATGAAAACCCTTTACCTATAAAAATTATTTTAATTATATTAGCCATTGAATACCTATTTTTTGAATTATTTACTTAACATAAAAATCAATCAATTGATAATCATTAGTAGTAATAATATCATTTATATTTTTCCGAAAATTGAAAAAAATTTCTTAAAAATAATATTAATATAGTCCATAAAATAATAAAATAACTTAAATAAAATATCAACTAGATGAAATTCACTACCAATACAGTTGCTACTTCTATTTTTGTAGTTGCAAATTATTTAAGAATAAATTATTCATAATTTTAAGAATAGATTTTAATCACTAATTAATATAAAACTAACCAACACAAGACACAACACATAAGTACCTACTTGTTAGATAAATTCTCTATCTGGTTGAAAATATTGAAAAAAAACAACCAATTTGATATTTTATTATTCCTAAATATCAATATCATTAATATTACCCTTTTGTTTTAATAAGCATTTTCACGCTTATTTTAATTTATTTTCTGTTATTTTCTCAATCATTATCTTTATCGTTTAAGGAAAGTATTGAAAAATTTAAAAAATAACGGAAATAAAATAACAACTATATAAAATTCACTACCAAAACCATACCTCATGTATGATAATTGGACCACTTTTACTACCCAAAAATGTTTTCATACATTATAAAAATAAATCATAAAATAAGACATACATCATTATAAACTTGCAAAAATATGATAAAATAATTAAACATTTTTCATACTCTCAAAAAAATTATAAAATAGGAAATTCAAAAAACGACGTAATTAATGTAAATCCTCTAACAAAAACATACCTTATTTTAGGCAATTAGAAAATTATTTCAAACTAAAAAAAATACATATATAAAAATACACATCATTATAAAACCAATAAATTATACGCATAGTTCAGAATACGAAAAATATGATTGATGTAATATTGTATTAAAAACCCAAATCATAATAATAAAATTGATACTTAATATGAATTAAATTTTTAATAAAATATTATAAAAATAATCACAAATACTCATTTTTATTTTAAATGATTGATGGATTTAACATTTTGAATATTAGTATTATCATAATACACACAATTAATAATTAATATACACTTCAAGAAACCACAGAAATATTTTTTACCAATATTAATATTAATATTAGTTTGTAGACATGCTAAAATATTTCATTATGTTCAATGCAACTATGCTAATTATGCTTACTTCTAATAAATTACTGGAAGTTATTTCTATTTGAGGTTGTGTAAATGGATGATGAACAGATTGAATTGAGTCAGATTCCATTTCAAACAAAGGAAAATCTACTATCCAAATAAAACGCCATGGTTCATCACTAGTATTAGTCACTCTAAATTGTTCATTAATTTTACCCAAAACTGATAACTGAGGTATTATAATTAAATTAAAATGTAATTAATAAGTTTATACATTACATGTTAAGTTTATAATGAATTACTTACAGCTTCATACTTTGGACCACTGGCTATTGCTATTAAATTGTGTTCAGAAATATTTTCAGAGTTCATTAAAGCTGTAACGTCTATTCCTGTCACAATTTTCTGAATATTTTCTTTGAAAGTATTGAGTGATTTAACATGTAAAAGATTCAACTTAACATTTGGATAATTGTTAGAAATTGATAATTTTAAACTATTTATTAATTTATTTGTCAATTTTCCTTCTACATTTTTCAAAACAAGTGCAAAAACTTCATTTGATGGAGTTAATATAAATTTAGTCCAATTTGAAATCTTTAAATAATAATTCATAACTATTATTATTCATATTAATTAACATGATAAATATATGAATAATTTCTACATACCTATAACATTTAAAATTATTTATTTAACTTTTAAAATAAAATATTTTAACTATAATAATATATGTATACAATGACATTATCTTCAATAATAGTTCATATAATTTGTATAACTTAATGTTGTAAATAAATAGAATATTAGTTTTAAAATTAATGTTAAACTACCATTGTAATAAAAATAAAATTTTAAATTCAAATAAATTGTAATGAACATTAATAAAGATTATTGAAATACTAAAGAATAAAAATATGGAATAGTATATTAAATATACAGATAATTGTTTTAACGTAACAAGATGTGGACAATGTTTAATTTTGAAATTATACCCTGTCAATAACTTTTTATACATATTTTTACAACTTTTTTTGCATATTTTATATTATTTATATTTTTAGTACCTACTTAAAATTAAATTTAAAAAAATAAAATTTTTTTTTCATATAATAACAATTCTAATATAGTCAATTAATAGAATATATTTTTTAAAAAAATTGTAATTTGTACTAAATTGTACTAATTTCTACAAAGTATTTACTTAGTTATTAATTTTTAAAATGTGAATTAAAACAATATTTTACAATCAACTTACATGCCATGTGAACTGTGGCATTCTTTTCTATTTCATAACAAAAATCAAGAATACAAAAATGATTATCTCATAAATGTAATTAAAATTAATTTTTTTTTTTTTTGAATTTGGATTTTAAGTATATAGAAAAAAAATATATAATGACAATATGAGTTGATTATACATAAATAAGTTGCAAAAGTTGCATAAGTTGCAAACATCAGATTTAAAAATATATATCAGATCAACTTATTGACAGGGACAATCTTCATAGGACACCTGATACATTAAAATTAATTTAAAACAGTCATGAAAATAATAATTACTTTTGTGCTGCATCCAATATCTGGTTTATCACTACCATATAATTGCATCGCTTCTTCATAAGTTAAACGAGGAAATGGTGTATTGATTTTTCCCATTTCTGATGGCCAAATAAAAGCCAACAATTCTTCTATTAATAATATCACTCCATTTTGATTTGTAAATGACATTTCAATATCAAGCTTTATTACATTAAAAACATAAACACAATTAAATAAACATTATTTAATAAACAGTAATATTAGAGAATTTACCTGGGTAAACTCTGGCTGTCTGTCTGGTTTGGCACCTTCATCTCTGTAACATTTTGCTATTTGAAAATACCTATCTATAGAGCCAACCATTAACAATTGTTTTAATTGTTGTGGACTTTGAACCAATGAGTAACATTTCCCTTTAACATGAGTTGGTACAATAAATTCTTGTGCTCCCTAAAAATAAGAAATATTAATATGCATAATAAATTATTCTATACATTTCAGTTTAATTACACCCGGAGTCTTTTTAAACAGAGTTGGGGTTTCCACTTCAACAAAATCACGATTGTTAATTAAAAATTCTCTCATTTTCATCAATAACTTTGATCTTAATCGTAAAATGTATTGCATTTCAGGAAATCTCAAATCAACATAGCGATACTTTAACCTTAATGATTCATTGGCCTATAATAATAAATATATTAATATCTACTCGTATATGTTTTATTATTCAAATAATTACAGTATTTACCTTATTAAATTTTCTTATTTGAAATGGTATTTTGGTGTTTACTGAATTGAGTAAAAATAATTTATCAACAATAACTTCTATCATTCCTGTATCTTGATTCTATAATGCAACAAAATGGTATTCAACTATAATTTAATTCAATTAAAAAATATAACTTACTTCATTTATTTCATTGACAGGTCTTAAAATTACACTACCATAACACATTAAAACTGACTCAAGTGGTATTTTCATGACTAATTCCTTTAATTCAGAGCCTAAATTATAAATATATTTAATTTATAAAACTAAATCATCAAATAAATTAATATTACTCGCGTTTTCAGGAATAATGAGTTGTACTGATCCATAACCATCTCTTAAAATTATAAAACGATTTAATCTTACATATTCTAACCATCCACAAAGAACAACTTTCTTTCCTGCGTCTTCAGCACGGAGTTGACCACAAGTGTGGGTTCTTGATGTGTACATATTAGTATTTGAAAAATCTATACAATATATATATATATATAATAAAAACTTTTTAATAATATGTAGTTATAAAAATAAAATATATTATAAAGAAAATATTTCTCAGAAGTATTAACTTAGTATATGAAATACTAATAGAAAAAAATGGTTTAAAATATAAATAAAATATAAAAATAATTAATTTTATAATAAATTTAGTTACTATTCGAAAATATATTTATATGTTTTTCCTTTAATTATTACCTACTAAATAGTTAAATTATTAAAAAATAAATGTTCATAGAGGTATGCTTATGTTGTGAATTAATAATGCTTCATTATTAACTAATCGACTATATACAATATATTAAAATTATTTTAACAACTTTAGTAAATATATTAAATGTTTAGATATTTTGTAATATTTAATAACATTACTCTTTTCAAATAAATTACAACACTATAAAATGTTTATAAATATTCAAGTATTTATAAAATAAAAAATAATAAAATTAATAAATAAATATAAATTTAATTTGTATAACATATTACATATTCAATATCTACATGTAAAAGTATTCAAAATATTTTTAATAAAATACTTCATTACAGTCTAAATTACTATTACCTAACTTACCATGTAATTTTGATAAACATTTATAATCCTTAATTATAGTTGTATTTTCAATATTTTCCAGAACTGTTGATTTATATCGTTTTACAAATATATTTTTCTTGTTGTTTGTTGACATTAATTTTAAACAGTTTATCATGAAATACTATAAGACAAAATACACATGCATAATTTGTATTGGACAATTTATCATACGATAAGTCATAGCGTTTTAACAAAATCCAAACTCACTCGGTGAACATTATTTTGTAGACAAATAGCACTACGTATTTTACTACTAAATAAATGTTTTGCGTGATGCATATTTCTTCAGGTCGTAACTGGTTTTATTACCTCGATAGATTATTTTATGAAATAAATCCAATTCAACTAAATATAAGTAATAAACAAATTGTTATAATGTGTAAACCACATATCAAATTCATTCATATTTAATTGTCAATACTCGTATACAAATATTAATAAAGTGGCAATTGCGCGGATTTTTGTGCAAACTGATACGATTGCAATTTTGTAAAACGTCGTCAAAAACAGAAATTGTATGAAAATTGACTTAGATTATTAAGTTTTCTCTACATAAATCAATTTTAAATAAGCCGATTCTTTTGACGAGTATTATATCAGACAGTCGTACACAACTAAGAACAACATTCATATTTTCATGTAAAATTTTAAAGATAAAATCGAAAGAAAAACAAATTAATTATTAATTATTGATTCACATTTCACACTAACGATGGTGTTATTGAAATTTAAAACTACTAAAGTACTAAAACTACTTGGTACAACTCAATAACAATTAAAAACTGTCATTTTCATTTTTTTTTTTTTTTTATCTGATAAAGTGATAAGTGATAGTGTAATATCAACAAATTAGTTTTCTAAACTTCAAAATGAATTGTATGGAGGTGAAAACGGACCTCCAAACATCAAGAGCATAACAAAATATATATTATATTATATAATATATATGTCGCATCCACTTGGTGAAATCGTGAATTTCATGAAATGGATATCCATTTCATGAAATTCGATCAAATCGTGTAAGTCATTTTAAACTTAAAGTTCATGAAATGAACACAAATTTTATACAACTAATTGTACCTGTAAAGGGTCAGTGCACAAGTAAATGTTGCACAGGAATTGAATTATTTAAATAAATGATTAAAAGTAAATGCAAATATTTGATAAAGTAAATTATTATATTTTTTATATTTAATTATTTAATTATTAATTATTATTACAATTTAAGGATTTATGACAACGACTATTGCATTTAACTAATTTATTAAAACAAGTGCAACATTTACTTATGCACTGACCTTTACAGGTACAATTAGTTGTATAAAATTTGTGTTCATTTCATGAACTTAAAAATGACTTACACGATTTGATCGAATTCCATGAAATGGATATCCATTTCATGAAATTCACGATTTCACCAAGTGGATGCGACATATATATTTTGTCATGATCAAGAGCAATACCTACATTTTTCTCATACAAAGATGTTATGCGTATTTTTTTTGGAAATTTGAGAAGAATATATTTCGTCTACCACGAAATATAAGATAGATATAAAAATCATCTTTTTAATGTAAACCACAAAAATAAATTTGGACTTGTATATTATATTCATCATTATCATTATCTTTTTTACCATCGTTAAATTTATTATATTATTGTAAGCAGGGCTTGTAATCGATTTTAAATATCGATAAAAATCGTTAAAAATATAATTTAAAAATTTAAAGTAATATCAAAATTGAAAATGTTTGTTTATAATATTCAAAATTTTTATTGAAATTGAAAAAGATTTTAATCGATTAATTATAATATATCAAAATAATAATCGTCCTATACTTTTGTATACAGCTTAATTTTAAATTAGAAAAAATTCAATTCAATGACAGTCAATATAATAAATAATAATATAATATTGTTTATCTGTAGGTATAGGTAATATTATTACATAATACTATCATTTAACATTTTGTAAATCGTTTCTTAGTACACTAGTACACACGATTTAAGATATATTATAAGAATATCTTAAATCGTGCTAGTACAGTAAGGAGTTATTAGTAGGTACGATTAGGAATTCACGCGTTTTAACGCCGACCGGCGGCGGTTTTATTATGATGGTTTTATCTCGGTTTTACGTTATTCAAGCAATACACCAGGTTAAATTTAGCGGGCAATATTATATTATAATTTATCATATTATTATTATTATTATATTATTAATATTAATACCTAATAAAGTAATAACCATTATAAAATGTAGGTCTAATCAAGTTCTAACATATTTGTTTGGAAATTTGGAATCGTATAACAAATGTGACACACTATGAAGACTGAATAATGTTATAGAGTTTATTAATATCACGGTTACCATAATTTAATATATTTTATTTTATTAGACCTCCATATTTCCTTGAAAATAATAATTAATTGATGTTTGATTTTACCCGTAACTAAATAAACGTTATATTAAGTTATAAGTATAATCTATAAACTATTATAGGCGTTGGTACGGTTTAATGCTTTAATGTTCATAGATCATCATCATAGTCTTTCTCTTCAATTTGTCATTTGTTGTACGAGTGTACTGTAATTAATATTTAAAATCTAAATTGAAATTAAAAATCTATTAAATCGATATAGTAAAAAAATATAAAAATCATAAAATTTGGAAATCGATATTTATTTATAAAATTTAAATTAAAAAAAAAAATATCGATAAGGAAAATTAAAATTAAAATCGAAAATTATTATTTCAATTTCAAGCCCTGATTGTAAGAAATGGTTTTAAAAAAAAAAATAACTTCTTTTTTAGGTAAAAGTATACACATAAAGACTATTTTACGAGTATATACTACTACTATAATACTACTCAGATGTATGTACACATAAAGCGTAAAACTGTTGTATGTGGTAAATAATTCAATTTTTACACATCCTTCGATTTGTAGTTTATCTCCGGTACAATGGATGTAAATACCTAGTTAAGTATTGCCGTGTGTCCTTTATACTGATCGATATTATTCAAAGGTTGTTATTCAAAAGTAACTATCGTTGATTTAGGTTCAGTTTACTTCTTAAATAAGTCGCCACATCAATTCGATCTTCAAATGTGAACATTGTTAGGTATTTGTTAAGATATTTAATACAATCCAAAATCTTTTTTCTTTTTTTTTTTTTATTGATATTGCTGATTTTATTATTGTCCAATACGATAAACCAATTTTGTTGAACTATTATTGTTATTGTACTGGGCAATTTGATTTAACAATATATAAAAACTTGGTGAATTTAGACTGATAGCTGACCACATAATAAAAAAATACATTTTTAATTAACCTTATAAGAAACTAAAAAAAAAATTTAAGTTTTATGATGTTATCCATAAAATATATTATGAAATACATATTGAATGTTTTAGATTTGAGCGAAACGAAAAATGTATTGGTTTTAATGATTTATTTTGTATTGTTTAAATTTCGTATTGGATACGAATTTTTTTTTTTTAACTATTACCTACGCATAAAATGTTATAATATGTATCACAATATAATTTTTTACCTACGTTACAAATTCATGATTAATGATTAAATGATAATAATATTATACCGATAACCATCATAGTATTATAATAGTTGGTACTTTATTTAGGTCATTTTCGGAATTTCTCAAAATTGATACTATGCGAAAGGGCGAAAGAAAAAACGACCAAAAAATGACGAAAAACTGCATTTTTCACGAAAACTGAAATTTCGACAAATTCTGTTTCAATATTTCACGATAACTCAGACAATTTTGAAGTTAAAGACTTGAAAATTTTATTGGGTATTCAAATAACTACTATATATATATGTGGTAAAATTTTGGAAACGTTTCTTTAACTTTTCTACAAAATGTAGGACTTTGAATATTTCGTAAAATTCTGGTTTTTATGTATATAATGTTTAGTAAAATTAGCTATTTTAGGCAATAAGATCTGCAAATTTGACTGATGTATAATTACATATTACTTAACATCATATCAAAATATTAGAAAAATTTCAAATCACAATTTTTTTTTTATAGCGGTTTAAAATTGATATTTTGAGTTTAAACGAAAATCGAAAATCTTAAAATCTATACTATATGAATATATTCTTCTTATTATTTCTCAATACATTTACAATAAAAATTAATAGGAAATTTTAAAAATTTCAAAAATTTTATTGAAGTATCCTGATATACATCTTAACGGATTTCCAAAATATTAGGAAAATGTCAAGACTCAATTATTTTTTATATGTGTTTAAAGTTGATATTTTTAGTTTAAACGAAAATATTATGAAAAAAATGATGAAAAAACAGCATTCACAAAAATTATGGGACCGTATAGTCGTGTATCAATATTAGATTTTGAGCGAAGCGAAGAATGTATTGGATTTACAATGATATTTGTCTTTTTTTTATGTCTGAATATAAATTTACTACCCGAAATAATGGTCAGATTTTCATGAATAGCATATGTTTCCGGTAGGAAAGTGGATGTTCTTCGTACTTCATTTAGATCATTTTTCGAATTTCTCAAAATTGCCCCTATGCGTTAGAAAAAACAATGAAAAATGACGAAAAAACGGCAATATATTAATCAATTCCTACATTATTTGACTGAACTTCGCTCAGAATCGTTTTTTCAAATGCAATGGTTTATCATTGCATTCAAATTCTAATTAAAATTAAATACTATGATTTGCACACTTATATCCCTGCGGTAGGAGTATCAGCTCTTTTTTTTACCATTGATTTTTATTTAATATCATAAAAAATTAATTAATTAATAATTTGTATACCCACATATTATTTATTATAAATTATAATACATTATATTTGAAGTAAATAGTGATGTAGTAAAGTAGTCATGTAGATATATCCATTTTGTTTTTTTTGTTTTTGTACAATACAGATGAAGGAATAGTTAAAAATATTAAAAATGCAGTTTTGCAAAGCCATGGAAACGAATGTAACAATTAAGACATATCTAGTTTATATTACTATTGGTTTAATTTTTTGTATAAATTATAACTTATTATTTTTATATAATAGGTGAAGAAAAAAATATTGAGAAATTAGTTATAACTTATAAATGATCATGCACAAGTAAGTAGGTAGTTTATATCTAATAGACTTTTTAAATTTTATACCACATATTTAAATTGCATGTATATGACTAATTATTAATGGTAATATTTTGAATTTATTATTATTATTTATTAGTATTTGAATATTACTATTATTTATTATGTGTAAGTTGTGACTAAATATATCATAATATAACTCATTTTTTCTTACATAGATGAAGTTGAAAATATTAAGAATTTAAGTCTAAAGAAAAATGTAATTGTTTATATTTTTAAGAATTTTTAATTTTGATAGGTTTTAGTTTATTTTATTGTCTGTATGAAATTATAAGTAAATATTTCTATGCATTATTTTAATTTTTTTTAATATAAATAAACCATTGCTAATTACTTCAATATTAATAAATTTAATTAATATTTAGATAATATTATCCTAATTTTTTTTTATTTCTGAAATTATTTAATATTAGAAATTAGTCTTTAAATAAATAAAATTATTTATTTTTTTGTAAAATTATAAATGAGCAGTACCAGTGCAGTATTGATTTTATAAATCTACTAAATTTATTTATATTATTTAAATTATATAATTTAAATATTTGTGAAACTTAAAAATATACATAATTTTAAATACCTACCTTTTAACTAGAAGCATCAATCAAGATCCATTAGAATGTTTATTTTGAAATATTCGAAGCTATAGATATACAAATTCAGACTGTTATCATTTTATTTCATCATTTAAGACATTACTAATTAATAACTTTTCATATTTTATCAATTAAATTTACTGGAAATTGTGAAGAAGATAATTCTAATGGTGTTTTAAACAGTGTTGAGAAGGAATTTGTCCCAAAAGGAACGCATTTCTGGAATGAGTTCTTTTTGAAAGAACAAGAATTGGAACTGCTTCCTTTAAAAATAAAGGAACGAAGAAAATGAACGAGTTCTTTTTTTTGAGGAACGTGAACTAAAATCACAGTTCCTAGTTTCTTTTAATTTGATTAAGACCAATACAGACACGTATTCCTTATATTATTATTATTAATCAGTAATATAGTTAGTAATGTCATTTGGATAAACATACTGAATAGGCCTGTATTAATTTTTAAATTTTATACCTACTCTGTCATAGTCATAGTATATATATATATATATATATATATATATATGTATATATCTTCATAATATATTTTACAATTAATAAAATATTTTACTTTATTTAATATTTCATTAATATAAATTAAATAAATTGTTTGTTAAATTCTTATATGTAATAATAATAATCAAATTTCATATTATTATACTTTAATTATATGTGTTACGCAAATGTATAATATAATTTTTGAATAATTCAACATTTATTTTATTGTATATTATATATTAATATTTCATTAAAATTATAAATGTACATTTTGTAAATATAAATTTTTACTTATGTTAATATACTCGTATAGTATATGCACAGATAACATTAAATGTTATATATATATATATATATTATACTCTATATACTGTTATGAACCCCTGAATATTTTATTTTATATTCGAGTATATTATTTAATATTAATAATGTTAAAACACAGAGCATCAGGAATTGTGTGTTGGACGGCGACGAGTGAAAAGGATATGCTGAATATGCACATTATGGTCAACACTCGTCACCGTCCTCGCGATACGACGGAGCCCAGTCAGTCTTGAAACTACGTAAAAACAGATAAGTTGTACACCGATATTTGTTTAATTAATAAACACAGTTATTAAAATTATTTTTGTTAAGCGTTCATTTTATTATTTTAAATTATTGTTGTGCTAAGTTCATAACAACTACCACTTAATCCAAATTTTTTTTGTATTTCTGGATCGAATTCAGTACTAGCTCCTTGGTACAAAAGAAAATCATAAATAATCCCACTAGCACCACAAAGAACATAAATTTTTAAGCCCCATGGATAAGGTTTGCCTTTACAATATTGTTTCACGGATAGTTTTCCAGTGAATGGAACAATTTGTTCATCAATAGAAATATTTTGTTCAACTTTGAGCTGTTGACAACGTTTTCTGACACAATCAAACATGGGTCTGACTTTTTTAAATTTATCGATACTTTGCGTTATTTCTAAGTTGTCTACAACGTGAAAATGATTACGTAAAGTAAAAAACCGATTAACTGTCATATTCTGAGTAAATACATTTAGAGCTAAAAAGGAGTTCCAATACATCCTAACTCTAGGAAATTTCAAACATCCCATAAGAATATGAAGTGAAATAAATGTACGAATTTCCCATTGGTTTGTAAGAGTGAACCGTTGTGCGCCTTTTTGCAAAGCGTACCTATTTGTAAAATTTGCCATTTTTTCAAAATCGTCGTTGTTGAAATATCGATTAAAATATACTAAAGGGATTTGAACATTTAGATAATCTGGAATATCTGGTTCTACATCGTCCAACTTAGGCATTGGAACAGAAAATGGCATTCTTATCCACTCAATTTTACTCTTAGGTGTCAATAAAATATTTACCGGATCTTCCTTATTAGTAACCGCAATATCTTCATCATTTTCATCATCTTGAAAATCATTGTCCATATTATTTACGAGATTATTGAATTCTTCAATTGAAAATGGTAATCTCTCTATGAAAAGAGACGAAAAATAAAATTATTAATTAATTTAAAATTATATTTGTGTGTATGTGTGTAAAAATATTACGTTAAATATTTAGGTACCTTCGTTTAGAGTCATTTCATCCTCGTCGTCATCATTTTCAAAAAAATCAAAATCTGACTGATTACCGTCAAGCATTTCTATTATTTCGTACTCGTTAAGTGACGACATAATTTAGTATGATTAATATTAATAAAATTAAGTATAAAACAAATAAAATAAAAATAATGGAACACAGAAATATAATAATTGAATAGCTGACGCACTTTTACAATACTTGTAGTACAAAATATTATATAAACACTTATTCTAACTGTTATTTGATAATGAAAGAATTAATTTTACAAAAGTAAATTGTTGACACATTATATAAAACTTCGATTGAAATGATTATCATTTAATTGTGTTTGGTAAAACCACGTTATAATTCGTAGACCGTAGGTAATAAAATTATAAATAGATTATGTAACAACGTAACGTGCATTATTGGTATCGAGTACCAATGGGTCTTGGAAGACCCATTATAATTTTGAGAAGCACTAGCGAAGTCTATTGGTGGTAATTAAAAACTGTTATTATTTTTTTTAACTACACATATATTTCTAAAGTGTCGAATTTTTTGATAGTTGTGCCATCTATTGGTAAGCAATAAATGAAAATCAAACATGTGTATAACTGCATAGTTATCAATTGTACGTTTACCGAATTTTTTTTCATCAAAAAGTCATTATTAATGTTAATTATATAACTAAAATAGAACAATTTTTTCATGAAACTAAATTATCATATATTTTTGATTATATTAATGTAAAATTAAACAAGTAACAAACATTTTTTTGCTATATTTTATGACTTTTTATGTGGTGTACCCTGGAGTACCCACCGTGACTGAAAGGGTTAAATGTTAAAAACCAAAATGTAGTGGTTTTTTTATGGTTATATTTTTATATTGACAATTGACTGAGAAATAAAATTTAAAAAATGTACTTTTTAATTCAATAAAAATTTTTGGAACTGTATTTTATTATATTTTTATCAACAGTTAAGTATTTTTTCCCGTCTTGCATAGTGATGATCATGTAATAATGTATAGCTTATTTATTATTTGCACAAGAAAATCGTAATAATGTAAAATAACTACATTTTAATCATTTTATATAGTAGAATGCCAGAATGGTGATAATTTAAAAAATATATTGTAGGATTTATGCACCTTTATGTGTATAGTTTAGTGGCATCT
>JAIUCT010000127.1:0-17009 GCA_021307375.1 Tetraneura akinire
TAGTAGTTTATTGTGTGCTGTGATTTCCACTACGGGTTCTCTGTGTCATATTTTTTTGACACGTTAAACGGTCGTAAATATTAGGCCAATTTCGTTTGCGGTTTAACAATGGTGTTACGATAGGGCGGGCGAAACGGAAGTGTTGGCGATTTTTGACCCACTAAATCAACCATGCCCACAGCATAATCGAAAAAGATACCATGAATTGCCATCAAATACTGAGCGTTGCCTGTAATGCTTCGCCGTCGGCAGTGTAGAAGGTGTACCGTTCACCGTAAGTATTACCTGTTTGGAAGACACGGTCCGGTTAATTTTTATATAATTACATCCGTTCTTGTTCTTTTAGGCCTACGCTGCAGGATGCAATATTGTAATATTGGCCAGCACATTCGAGAGGGTGCAAATCATCCCCGGCGCAATACACAATTACATACGTATTAGTTGTTTGGATTGTTCAACAGACACAGGAAAAATAGCAGCTGCGTATGACAATCAGATTTGTGTTTTTGAGCCAACCCCACTAGTCTGCAAAAATTCACCTCATGCAAGTTTATATCCATCAGTCATTTAATGTTTAATTTTTTTATTTAATATGACACACCCATAAAGAATACATTTTTGTTATCAAAATGCTCTCTATTCTATTCATTGAAATTGAATAATAAAAATATTTTAATTAGATATATAATTTTACCTAATATTATTTTTACCTAATATTATTTTTATTTAAAATTATTTTTATGTAGGTACCTAAAACATTTAAATTTCAAAATAATATACACCAACCTACTTATTTTTTGTTTAATTAATTAAGAAACTTTAATGCAATTTTTTTACAAAAGGAATAGTTCAATATGAATATAAGTAATACAGTATTACCTAGCAGTATATATTATCAAAAATACATATAGGTTTTTTTATTAATACATTTTTTTTTCTTATTTATATGGTCAATCATATACCTATAAAAAAAAATAATAGTATAATTATATTTTCAAATATTCAAATCATACGAAAGTTCTTCAAAATATTGAATATATTGAAAACATAGTTTAAAATAATTAAAAAAAAATATAATCAACTGGTAAACTATGATTACTAGTAAAATATTAATTTTATCCATAATTTTAATATTCATATAATAAGTAACCTTGTAACACTGTTTAAGAATAATTATTTAATCATCTGTTAATTAGTTGAGTTTGTGCTATAAAATTGAGTTTTAATAACAGGTTTAATTTTTAAAATTTAATATTAATATAATACACACTAAAGTAGTTTGGAAAAAATACCGAAAAGAACAGACTATTCTAACCAATGCAGTGTGTTAATAGCGCGTTTAATTTTTCTTTGCGCTAATTTTTATATATTCACAATAATCTAGTTCTGTCTAGTTCTTATTTGACACAACGAATAGACTGTTAACTATCTATTTGTATAGCGTGACACTCCTTTTCCACTGTCACACTGCATCATTTACATAGAAATACTTTCGTTTTATTATATGTATTTTTACTACAAGTAGTATGCTATAAAAATCCCACTATCATATTAATTTGGTATGCACTAGGCCTAAAGTAGACATGACAGTTTTTAAATTTATTACAAAATTACATTTTATTTTTTTAAATAAAGTATAATTTACATACAATATATAATTTATTATTATTATAGGTTAATTAGAAATTGTAATTCAATGTTTTATGCTTATAGCAATTGCATTATAAATGGGTGGAAACTGCTAGCTGGCGAACTGCTTGTCGTATTAGTTGTCTATCATGGAATCTGGAAGGTACTATTTTACAATTATGGCATCAGCAATTACCCAATGAAGTCTTGGATAGAAATACTGGTATTTATAATTAATTTATGATATTTAATAATTTTTAGTGTTATATTTTATTTATGTATATTATTTTTAACTACTTACTATGTGAATAATTTATTTTATATTCTAAAAACTAAGTATATTTTCATTTTTTATTTTTATTACAATTTAATATTAATCATTCTAGTCTTATTTTAATATTTAAATTTTGGGAATGAAAGTGATGGAGTAACATTTGAAATTGGCGAAGAAGCTATACCAATGTCAACGACAACATTTAATAATTTTGAAATCCGTGGATGGGAATGTGTTTGGCAAAAAGAAACAGCAACTCCAGTAGTACACATTGCATTTTCACCAGATGGAACATTATTTGCTACTGCTGGTAAAGACGATAGACTTGTTAAAATTTGGTTTGAAAATAAACAATGTAAGTATAATTGTATTTCAAGTGTTTTTCAATATATATTTAAAAGGAAGTGACTATTTGAACGTTCATTGTTTATCTACATATTTTCACATCCTATGCTGTGATTGGCTGACAGCTGTAATATTGATAATTATTTATTTTATAGTGTATTATCTATAATAATTTTAACGATAGTCTTATATATTTTTCCGTAATAATAATTATAAAGTAGCAAGTGATTTGAAAATTTGTGACTAGTTTTTGCAACTTATATGCATGTATTCTAAGAATATTTTGTTTCAACATTTCTGGTTAAAATATCAGTGCACCTATGGTGTTGAAGACCCTCAAGTCTTATTAGCACCCTAGTTTAATCGAGTCAATTTCATATCTTAATACATATTATATTTCTAAGAAATATTTTAAATATATTTAATAATAATTTTTTAAGATTAATAACATTAGTTTATAATATATATTTTCTACTCGATAGAGATATAGGTCCAATATAAAGACAGCACTCCTACAAATGAATTCTAGGTAAAATTATTATTTACTTTAGTAAAATTAAGATACGGTTTATTAACCATTCTAGTTAAAAAATATTGAAGTAGTTAATATTTTATTTCACAAATTACCTACCCATGAATAATAAGTAAATTATCATAAAATGATTATCTACAAATTATAATTATATATTGATGTATTTCAGTATTTTAAATCATTTTGAAGGCTCTAGAGTTCTAGCCTGAATCATAATATTTTATAATTTTTAGGTATTAATTGAAATTTTTTTCCTTGTACCTATTTATTATTAAACTAAAAAAAAAAAAAATATTGGCACGTTGACCATTATTAACAAGCAAGTATACTCACTTAAAATAAATATTAGGTAGTTTAACCATGCATGTTAAAATGAATGAAAATATATACATAAATTTAAATAGGTAGTTACAACTTTACAAGAACAAATCGCAAATACCATTTAATTTGGACGTATATATACAAATCTGTTGTTAAAATATTATAATACACTATGAAATAAATAAATACTTATCAATTATACAGCAATCAGCCAATCATGGCATAGAATTTGAAAATATATATAGAGTACATATATATAGTTGTAAAAACATATATATAGTTGTCAATATAAAATGTTTTCTATTTATTCAATAAAACATTTTAATTTTGAATGTTATATATTATAATTTAAAATTTTTATAGTACTCTTTCCATCAAAAAGTGTTGATCAGAATTATTCAATGAGTTCTATTTCTAATTTTGGTGAACCAAATTATGGTTTTGTGTACATAGCACATCCTCGAGCTGTAACACAATTATCATGGAGAAAAACTAGCAAATATATGCCTAAGTAATTTTTTTATATACTTTGTTTTTTATTATATAAATAATTTTAAAATATTTTAGGGGATCGGTTTCTAATATGTTGGTAACATCATGTAAAGATAATATTTGTCGATTATGGTCAGAACAGTATTACCAGATGATGGGTTAGTTAATATGAGTCATTTCGATCCACTAGCGGCTCATAATCCTAGATTCCGAACACATAGACATAAACATAGACTTTTACAGCGTCTTAAACACATGAAGTAAATATATTTTAATATATTTATGTCATGAATACAATTCTACTTAAATTTAATATCAATTTAGAGCTTGTTTTCATATACGAAGACATGCTAAGCACCAAGGAGATCTTGGAATCGGTTTGGCTGGAAGTACAAGTTCTACAATACCAACATTACCTTCTACGTTCAGTGTTCATGATTTTCATAGTTATGGTTTTCATGGTACTGGAATTATACCAGGACTTCATTTTCATTTAGCTGCTAGCATAAATGCTGAAACTGGTAATTATTTTTAGTTTATTAAAATAATTTTTATTCAATATTATAATTTATATAGAAATATGTAAAGTTAAAAATTATATTTTTCATAGACATTCCATTAGTGCCTAGTTTGTCAAGCACTGATCCTGAAAGAGAACCAAATTTTGTTCTTCATTGGCTCAATAATAAAGAAATGCATTTTTCACTCCAAGCAGAAGCTTTACTAAATGTAGACTATTTCAATATTATTATTTACAAGTATTTTTAAATTAAATTGTTGTTAATATAATATTTTGTTTAGGAACTGACTAAAAAAGTAGTGGAAAAAGATGATATACTTATTAATGACCAATTTGTAATATCAGAACATCATGATGTTGAATATAATGATACTAGACGTAAACAAAATAAGCTTAGTAAAAGTACATCACAAGATGAAAGTGTTGATGATGAACAAAGTTGTCCATCAAGCCATCCTACACTTAGGTATTTAAACCAAATTAATGAAAATAATTAATTACATTATATTTGTATAATTTATTATATTGTAGCAATGCAACTTCTGTGAATTCATTTACTACTGATACAAATCATATAACCACTGATTCTCTTGATAATAAAATTGAATGCCTACTTCGTGATTGGCATCATAATCCAGATTTATTGTTTGCTGTTCATCCTATTGATGGAAGTTATTTAATTTGGGTTATTGATTGGCTAGATGAATATCATCCTGGTTCATTCAGACAAGCACAAGTTTCTTTTTCCACTAGAATACCTAATGCTTTCCCTCTAGGAGATGCTACTACAATGTCTCATAATGTATGTTTATACCATACATCTGGATCAAGTTTACAGTTAGCTTTTAGAGATGTAGTTAAAACTGCTGCTGCAGCACCAAATAAATCACCAAGTGATGTGCATGGTTAGTTAATCATATTAGTTTTCATAAACCATAATGTAATATATTTTCTTTCCAGGAGTAAATGGAGAGTATGGTGAGTCAAGTTTACCTAGAGTATTAGAAGAAGATTGTGATTCATTAACTGGAGATATTGATTTGCACCGTCAAAATGAATCCATAGAACCACCAGAAAATTGTAAATCTAATCGAGCTACTTCTTCTGTTGGTGAAGATTCAGGAACATTTAATGATATAATATCTGCACCATCATGTCCAACTCTATCTATGGTTACTAAACACAATAATGGAACACTAAATTTATGGCAATTAACTTTTGCTGATAAATCAAAATTTTCACAAGTTTTAAGTATTGGTCATGCATCAAGAGCTTCTGGTCATCGTTTCCGTGTAAATGATGTAACCTGTCATACAGTATTGCTATTATTGTTAACCACATCTCATCACAATTTACCTGATCAAGAAGCTCCTATTTCTCCATTAACAATAAACCCACCTAATGCTCAACCACCTACAGTAAGTACTAAATATAATATACCATATTTATAATTTTATTTAAATTCATGGAATATTTACGATTTACCAGTATAATTACTTGTTGGGTTTTTAAAATGAATGGGATAAATTTAAAAATGTATTCATATTTTTATAGGGATTTTGTAGTGAACTTATATTATGGAGAGTTGATGCAGTTGGGCCGCTTTCTAAATCTGGTGGTGTTTCAGAACTCGCGCGTATAAATTCTCTACAAATATCAGCATTTTCAAATGTAGCTTGGATACCAACTTTACTACCAAGGTATAATATTTTATTTTTATGTTTATAGCTATTAATATGTTGTATAGTTAATTAATTTTATTTGATATTTTTTACATACAAAACTAATTTTCATTAGTACTACGTTGGGTACATTATCAAATTCCCCAAGTGCATGTTTCGTGGCCTCAGATGGTGAATCTTTACGTGTTTATCAAGCTGTTATAGATGCTAGAACATTGCTTGCTGAAGTATCCAGCTCAGAACATCGAAGTCGAATAGCTGCTGTATGAATTGTATAATTTAATTTAGTTATTTTGAAAAGTTAAAGATGTAAAAACAACTATTATAGAACTCAATGATGAGCTTATCAACTGATGTTTCTTCTGAAAATGATTTGAAGCTTAATTTATTATATGATCGTATCAAAATTGTTTCACAACAATCTACTGCTAGACCTGGATGTATAATTCAATTAGATGCTATATCTGATGCAACACATGTAAATTATTAAATTAAAATTTGTAATATTTTCATTGAATTTATTACTGAATAAAGTTATTTTAATATAGGATTGGCAAAATACTCAATTTTTACATGTATTCCAAGAACAGTTAATGACTGGAGAAAGATCATCTGGTAGGGGCTTAGTTGATGCTATTTCTGGTTTAGAAAATGAAGAACCCGATGAAGATTTTGAAGAACCATTTTATTTAGTAGTACTTGAACGTACTGTTCAAGGTACAACAGTACATATGTGGCGTTTAATAATTTCCTCTCAACCTGAAAGTAATCGTAAGTTTTATTAATTTTTTTATTTAAAATACTTCATTTTCATATTAAATATTTTTAATATAATACGTCAATATAATTTATTTATAGCTTTTAGTGAAAGTATGATGTATGTACCTGATAGTCAATTAGTACAAGATGATGATGATTTGGATAATTCAGGAAAATTAGGTGCATCAAATATAGCAGGAAAAGAAACAACTCAAATAACTTTATCAACTTTTGCACCTCATGTTTCAATATCAACTACAAAAGTAATTAAATAAGTTATTATTTTATGTATAACTTACATGGCCTTAAAAATAAACTGTATAAAACATAATAGAAAACATGCACTAAAATATGTAATTATTATCATTTTTTATTACAAGATGTTTACTATTTATTGTAAATTGTTAATTAATATTGATACTATACCTATTTCAATAACATTTTCAATGATTCCCATATATGTGGTATAATCTTAAGGTTATAGTATTTTAAATTTAGATGTTCATTAATGATTTTAAATTAATTTAATAAAATATACTATAATTTATTATATACTATAATTATATAATATAATATAATATATATGTTTGTGACACCAAATATTCATGACATTCAGGATAAGAGATAAGTACCATTAAATATTTCAGCCAGTTGATATTATATTGAAATGGAAATTTTTTCATGTCAGAATGTATACCAGTTTTCAAAATTTTAACTCCTTCAGTATGCAATAAAACTTGCCTTGTTTTAAATGGCAACACATATTTTTTACACAAGATTCAAGTATATATATTTTTTAAAATAATTTTTATATAAATTTTTTTTTTTTTTTTTATCTCAAAAATTGACTAACTACAGATACTTTAATTTTAAATAAAAATGATAGTATCTAGCAATATTTGAAGAACAAAAAATATTAAATTGTTAATTTAGCTAATATTTGAGATAGTAAATAACTAAATATCAAAGTTATGTAATAGATATTTCATTTAAATTTTGTAAAAAAATTAGTATTGCTGTTTAAAATATGTAAGTTTATTATACATGTGCATACACTTAACGTAACCGAAATAATTAAAATTTTGAAAATTGATGTAAAATATGTGCTGTTAAATTTCTAACATGAAAATATTTCCATTTCAATTTAAGATCATCTGGCTGAATTATTAAGTAGTACCTCAGTGTGAATATATATAAATATATTTGTATATTATATAATATTATTTGATTATTTTTATTACTTAATTATAGATATGCACTCAAGAATTAAATTTACCTGATGGTGTTGATGTCATTCATGCATCCCCTGCTGGAGGACATTTAAGTTCTGCGTCTATTTACCCAGCTTGTTTTGCACCATATGTATTTGTTACTGCATGTTCAGATAGTACATTACGGTTTTGGAAATGTAAAATTTCCAAAACAGCAGATGAAGTTAATTATCAATGGGTTGAATGGGATATGATAAGAAAAGATCGAAAGTCCATAATCGAAGGTAAAATTTAACCATAGTCGTGGTCACGAAAACATGCGGATGACCGGCGCGCACCCAGTGGCTATTTCTCGTTGGTGGTGGGTAAACTGTTTCATGCCAAATATACAATTTAAAACTCCTATTTTTATAATAAAAAACTGTGTGTACGTATTTAATGATATTTATAAAGAAATATACAATTTACTGTACTTAATAAAAACGTGAATTTATTAAAAATAATAGTAAAAATAATAATAATATTAATGACAATGTATACGTAAATATATATTTTATTTATATATTATATATTACAATACCTACCTATTGTGATATTTGTAAATTTCATAATATATAAAATAACAATAGTTTTTATAAAATGAGATTAAACAAATTATAGGATATAGGGTGCAGGTAAAACCATTGCCTTCAGGTGCATTTTTCCTGCCTGTGATAGATCAAATATTGAAGGCCACTAGTTTTTAGAAAAATCGACACACAGCGCGCTGTAGTCATTCCCACGTTATTGTGACTGCGACTATAGTATTAAGTATTTGGTATAATTTATATAATACTTGTTTTTAGGCCAACCATTAAATATAAGTGCAGCATATAGTGGTCGTATTGCATGTGCATATAAATATGGAAAATCATTTACACGACCATCAAAAAAAGACCCAGAATCAAGATATGTAAATTTATGTGTTGCTATTTATGAATGTGAAAGTACTGGCGGATCAGAATGGTTACTTGAAGACACAATACACTTAAAGAATATTCATTTGCCCAAATTACATATTGATCCTAGTGTTGATATGACATATTTACATGATCAAACAATATTGTCTTCTAAAAAACATAAATTGCAGTCTACAGTCTTAAAAGCTTTATCATCAGAAGAATTAGATGGAGCGACAGGAAGAAATAATGGTAGAAACGGAGAAAATGAAACTAATTTAGTCAAAAGTAGTCATGGTATGTTTTTTTTAAAAAAAAATTCAATTAATTAAATATAATCATTTACGTTTTATTATTTAGGTTTGTTAGCTGTGCCTAGTTTTAGTACTCTTCAATCATTAAGAAAATCTATTATTGAAAATGGAAACACTTGTCCATTAACACAAAAACATATTGTTCAATTGGATTGGGTGTCCAAAGAAGATGGATCTCATATACTTAATGTTGCTGTTGGTAGTAAGGTAATTTGTTTTTTAGATTTTAAGCGAAACAAAAATAGTATTGACTTTACAATTGGATGTGTCTTTAATTTTATGTATCTATACACTTTTTTGATCAAAAATAATGCTCTGATTTTGACAAATAGGATATGTTTCTGGTTAAAGAGTGGATGTAGTTGGTGGTATTTTATTAAGGTCATTTTTCGAATTTCTCAAAATGGGGTAAGAGAATCTACCAAAAAATGATGAAAATATGGCATTTTACATAAAACTGAAATGTTGATGAAATCGATTTAATTATTTCATGATAACTCAAGCAATTTTAAACTTAGATACTTGAAAATTTTATAGGGTATCCAAATAGGTATTATATATAGATGATAAAATTTTGTAACCATTAAATTAATTATTTTTCAAAATATAGAACTAAATATTTCTTAAAATTCTTGTTTTTAACTATATGATGTTTGATAAATTGACAATTTTGGATTTTAATATTTGATAATTTTACAAAGTAAAATAATATATAATATACACATACTACTTAACATATTACCAAAAAATTAAAAAATCCTAACTCATTTTTTTATAGTTTAAAGTTTATATTTTTAGTGTAACCAAAAATCTAAGAATCCATGTAAGTATTCTTATTATTTCTCAATACTTTTATAATAATGATTAATAAAAAAGACAAAAAATTTTATTGAAGCATATTTACATATTGGTTAACGTAGTTGTAAAATATTAGAAAAATCTCAAGTATCAATTTTTTTAAAGGTGTTTAAAGTTGAAATTTTAATAAAATAAATATTTAAAGTATTTATATGGATTCTTATTATTTTTCAATTTTTTACAATAATAAAAGTAAAATTGAAAAAAATTTTGGAAAATTTTATTGTAGCTCAAATACAAATTACTAACTCAGTTCCAAATAATTTGAATATTAAATTTATCTATTTTTTATATATCTGTTTAAATTATAAAAATAAAAACTGTATCAGCTTTTTTTAAATTAATTTTTTATTTCTAAATAAGTTAACTAATCTAAAATATAGATTACATCATAAGACATTAATATAATAATATATTATATATATATATATATCACAATATAATGATTAGTGTAATACAATTAGTTATATTTTTAACTAGATCTTATTTAGATCAAGGTTTATTAAATCAAATTATTGTTTTGTATTTTTAATTTGTTGTATTTTATATATAGATAATGTTGTTCACGCCAGTATCAACTGATTTAGCTCAAGCTAATATGAAAGCAATGAAAGAATCCCAATCAGTAAATCGCCCAATTTTAAGAAAAGCGTCATCTTTAGTTTCACCTAATTTTGTAGATGAAATAAGGTAAATTCAATATAATTTGTAATATAATTTTACAATAATATTAATTAAACAATTGAGGATAGTCCAATACTGTTATAATCTGTGCTCTTGTTGAATTGACATATTGATTTGCAGCGTAAAATTTAATCATACTGTGGAAATTAACTCTTGTAAAATATTAAAATGCATAAAATTTATTATAACGTTCTGAAAAGAAAAAACTCTGAAAAGAGTGTAATTTACTGCATTATTCATGTTTCATAGCTGTTACACTATAAATCAGGTGCTTCAATCTTATAAAAATATGTAATTATTGTAAGGTAAAGATTACAAAAATTCTTTAACATGCAATTAAAAATTATATTTATTATTTAAATATATTAGAAACTCAATATTTTTCCATTTATATTACAAAAAATACTGTATATGTAAAAATGAAAGCCATTAAGAATGTAACCTCCAATTAATAATTGTGTGAAAAGTAGTAGAGATGCGCTGCCATTTTTGAATAGACATGCACGGTAGGTCAGTTGGTATCTAACCGTGGTAGAGTGAAGTTGTGCGATTGCTAATTTTATTTATGTAGCGTCTCGAAATGTGTGCTATAATAGAAAATCCTCCCAAGTGTGAATTGATGAGAGCTTTCATACAATTTTTTATGGCAAAACAATATTCGGCAGCAGCTATTCATCGGGAACTTTGTGCCGTGTATGGACCAAGTGTGATGAGTGAAGGAGTTTTTCGTGAATGGATTCATTTATTTAAAAGTGGATGAACAAACATCCATGATGAAGAGAAGAGTGGTAGGCCATCATTAGTCACTGATGAACTGTTTTGGAAAGTTAATGAAAAGGTTCGTGAAAATCAGTGTTTCACAATTTCAGAGTTTTCTGATGAATTTCCACAAATATATGTGGAATATTGTATGAGGTAGTGACAAAAAGATTAGGTTATGAAGTAGTGGTTAGGATTTCAGCACTTTGATGATGACGAGTAGCTGAAAAATGCGGTTACAGGCTGGCTCAAGGCACAGGCGGGAGATTTTTATACTGATGGAATTTCTAAGCTAGTGAAGAGGTATGATAAACATTTAAATGTGTATGAAAATTATGTTGAAAAATATAGCAAAGATATAGTTTAAAGTTGTATATAATTTATTTATTATTAACTTTATTGTTTTTTTTTTATAACCAATCAGAGATATTATATTTATAATAATATATATACTCATATTTATACTTATTGTTTTTATTAATTCACTAAATTTGATATTAATTATTTTAATGCTTAATTTTTTCCAGATGGATGAAACTTAGGAAAATTGATCTTACTACAGCAGATGGTTTGCCTCCACTTCCAATGCAAATGTCATGGGTTCGAAATGGTATATTAGTAGTAGGCATGGATAGTGAAATGCATGTTTATTCACAATGGAAACCAAACTCTTGTAAGTTGATTATGCATATAAAGTTATCTAATTATTATTATATGTTATTTGTATCATTTGTAGATACACAAAAAAATGTTATTCCTTGTTGTAAATTATTTCATCAAGAATCCGATGAACTTCAATATACTAGAAATCTCAGAGATGAAGATCTTCGAACACTGGCTCATGTAAAAATATATAAAATTTGAACAAAATACATTTTAACTATTAATTATTATTTGCATATACAGGAAACATCACAAAGAAGACTAGCCAATGTAAGTTCCATGCCTCATTTATCACGTGTGAACTCAATCAATCTAAATATGTTAACTGCAGAGACAAAGAAAAAGAGATTAGGTATTCAGAATGGTGACTCTACAAATAATATGGATTCATATATGCCTGATTATGGACTTTTTGAAGCAAGTCGTATAGCATGTCCAGTTCTCCCCCAATATCATCCTAAACAACTTATGGAATTATTAAATTCTGGCAAAATACGATGGGTGAAAGCTATTTTAGCGCATCTTGTTAGGTATATAATATAATTAATTATAATTTAATACACAAAATTAAAATATTAATTACATTTTAGGTGTATTTCTACAACATGTAGTGTAAGACAAGGTGCTGTTGTATGTTCATATTCAGAAGAAGATAATCTCACTCGACAACGAGGTTGGTCTAGATCAAGAACATTATCTGTGAGCTATGTTGGAGCTAGTAAGAATAGATTTCATATTTTGGTGATACAAATTTGTAAATTTTATTATTATTGTATTAAAGCTACAAGTCCAATGGAACCTAGAGGATCTACCACAGCAATTCCAGAAGAATTGATGTTGGATTATGCTGAAATCACTTCTATTCCACCTTTACCTTTATGGACACTTTTAGCAGCAGATAAAGAAAATGCTAGTACTGCACTTAAGTTAGCTGAAGACGAAAAAGATTATAATGAATTATTTAATGGAAACGTGTCTACATCAGAAGACAATTTGGATGATATACTAAATGATGAATCAGAACCAGAAAGTCCTCGTAGATGTGAACGTAGATTATCAAATTTAACAGAAAAACAAAAATGTTTACTATCACATTTTGGACCAAAACAAGATCAACTTTTATCTCGTTTATTAACTCATACCCATTTACCAGGTTTATCGAGTTTAGATCAAATGCATTTATTAGCTCTTGCTGATACTGTATCTACATGCAATACTGATTTTGCTGATAGATTTGTTGATAAAACTCAGTTTGCTAAAGATAGTTCAGCTCCACACGAAGGAGAAGTGTGTTCAGGTAATATTTATAAAAATAAAGCTGTAATGAAAACTAATAATGGGATGGAAACTAATAATATATTATAGATTCATTAGATGATTGCGGTCTTAGATTTCTATTAGCAATGAAGCATTACAATTATTTATTGCGATGTTTGGGAGTAGCACAACGTACACAATTTCAAAAAAGAGGTATGTGTTCGGCGGACATAGCATGGGCATTTCACTCGGAAAGTGAAGAAGAATTATTACAATTAACTCCATCTTATGTAAGAGGAACTCCACGTTGGTCAGCTTTGAAGGAATTGGGAGTTGGATGGTGGTTTAGAAATCAAACTTTATTGAGAACGTGTATTGAAAAGGTTTTTTAATTATTTCACAACTAAATTTAAATTTTAAAGTTGTATTTATTTTATAAAATTAAAAAAATTACAGATTGCAAAAGCAGCTTATCAGACAAATCAGGATCCCTTAGATGCTGCTATATTTTATCTTGCAATGAAAAAAAAATCTTTAGTCTGGGGATTATTTAGATCTAAATGAGATGAACGAATGACTCAGTTTTTTTCTAATAACTTTGCAGAAGACCGTTGGCGTAAAGCAGCATTGAAAAATGCTTTTGCATTACTTGGAAAACAACGATTTGAACATGCTGCTGCTTTTTTTCTTTTAGCTGGAGCTCTTAGAGATGCAATTGAGGTTAAATTATTCATATAATATATTAATAATTAAACATAAATTTAAAATAAAATTTGATGTTTAGGTATGCTTAAATAAACTTGATGATTTACAATTAGCTATGGTAATAGCACGCTTATATGAAGGTGAAATTGATTCAACTCCACACAGTCTCAAATGACTTTTATACGAAGTATTTAAATTAATTAATGTATTTACTTCTAATTTAATTAATATTATTTGTATTATTTTAGGAAATTCTTGGTTGTGATCAAAATGGTGAAAATCAAAAATTATCTATGGCTAATCCAGATCCATTTTTACGGTCTATGGCTCTTTGGATACTTAAAGATTTTACTGGAAGTCTTAATACTTTGGTCCAGACAAATGTTGGTACAATGCATCCACAGTATAATGATGAGGAAAAACAAGAAACTTCTGCAGGTATGTTTAAAACATTAAATAAATCTTTAAGACTATCTTGCATAGAATTTTACATTAATTTATTATTTTATATTGCATGTAGCAAATCCAAATGTATTCAATTTCTATGTTTATCTTCGAACGCATCCGTTATTAATTAGACACTATTTAGCATCCACTCACCAAGATAAAAAGAATCATAGTGTAGTATTAGCTGGATTTAGCTATGGTTCTGATGCAAGATGTAGAGAAACTTCTGATCGACAAGTAAATATTAAATTTTATTTTTATTTAAAATATGGCATTCAAAATAAAATTGCTTTTTAGTTAATGTTAGAAGATTCAATTTCTCCATTAGAAAGACAACTATATTTCAAAACTGCCCATGCGCATTTTAAAGCAGGATGTCCTGCACTTGCTCTTGAAGTTTTATCAAAATTACCTAGTAAAATAATGGATCCTTCAACAGAAGAATCAAATAGTAAGTCATTTTCATTTTACAAATTTATTTAATATATTGGCTATTACAAGCCCTTCCACAGCCATATATAAATTATTTTATATATAAAAGTTAAGTTTTAAGGTTTTCACATAAATATATTGGATCAATATAACACGGGAGAAAAATTGATAATGATTTATTTATCAAAAACTTAATAAAAATATAAAATTTATTTTGCAAATTAAAACATATTTTAAAAATTAAAGAATATTTGCAATTTTAGTGGTAAAAATTGTTCGATTACTACAAATGTGGTGTACATACGGTTGAAAAATTTATCTGGTTTATTTTTTATTTAAATAATAATTTAATCATAATAATAAAAAATTATGGGAAAATGACATAATTGAAGGAAATATTGACAAATTTAATATAACTAATGGGTAATTTTATTATACTTTTTTACAGATAGTATACATATATACTTAACAAAATGTTGGACTTTTTAATTTTGAGACTAAATATAGATTATTAAATGTATTAATAAAATTTTAATAATTAATTTTATATTCTGAGACAAGTGAAGAATATATTAGTTTTACAAAATTCAATATAATATATATATATATTATTTTTGTCTGAAAGCAAAATTTAGGGTAGTATAAATGGTACGTCTTATTTCTACGAATATGGTATGTTTCCAATAGAGAATTAAGTCTAATTGGTACTTCATTTAGTTTATATTTTTAATTTATCAAAATTGCACTTATATATATATAAAATAAAATAAAATAAAAAAAGTGGGAAACAGCATTATTCAAGGAAACTATAATTTTGACGAATTTGATTTTAATAATATTAAGAATACTCAAGAAATATTGATCTAGGGATTTGAACATTTTTTAATACACATGAGTATTTTATATAAGTAATAAAATTGTTAGAACTGTTACGTAGATTTTTAGTAAAATCATTAAACTGTAAATTCTTATTAAAAAAAATTATAATTAACTATACCTATTATAATTTGATAAATTAGGTACTTTACGGTTTGAAATTTTTGTAGAAGCATAATCATTAATCACATGTTGTTTATCTTAGTTCCAAAATATTTTATAAATTATAAGTCTCAATTTTCTTTTATAGCTATTTAAAGTTTAAAAATTTGACAGTAACAAGTGATTTTTGTATTTTTAAAAGTGAAAACATTTTAAGGTACACTTGTCATGAATAGTTTATTTTTGGTAGAGAATTAAATTTATATTTGGTACTTTATTTTGGCCATTTTTAAAAATTCCCAAATTTTCTTTTTAAGTCAAGAAAACTACAAAATCCAAGAAAAGTAACTTAAATCTTGATTTTACATACTTTATGACAACTAATGAAGTATAAATTATAAACTTAAAATTGTATTCAATACTCATATATTGTATACGTGGTACAATTTTAAATCAGTTGCTTAAATTTTATTAAATATGTCAAAATTATACCAATTTTAAATTTATAATCAATACCTAAGGTTTATCTGACTGAACTTTGGTCAGAATTGTTTTTTAAATGTTATAATTTTTCATTCCATATTTGCATTCAATGAATTATAATACAACACAATCATTAAATTACCATTATCCTATAGTTGTATCACAGATTATTTTAAATTTGTTTTTTTATTATTTACTATTTAGTAATTATATATTTATTTAACCGATCAAAAATTAATTAATAATTTCATTGATAATGCAAAATTATTTTTGTATATTGAAATGCTATCTAATTAGTTTAAAAATCTTTATAAGATATAAGTAATTATTATCTAAATTATATATTTTCACAATTTCACCATTTACATAACAACTGGTCACTTGGTATAATATTTATTCTATATTCTATAATGATATATACATTTCTTATTTAATTTAAAATAAATATTAATAAAACTTAAATTACTTTTAACCACAGAGTTTAATTTAATATAAATTTAATTTTTATAATGTATATATTAAGCATGTATGAAATATACGAAAATCTTAAATTTACCAAATTCATTTTTTCGCTCAAATATCGTTGAATTAATTGTTATACTTAAATTTTAACTTCTGCAAGTGCGAAATCGCGTAGTTTATAATAATTAAATATATATGTAGAATACGTACTTATGTGGTCTACCTGAGGTTATAAATTTATCTTTATAACTTTATAAATATTAA
>JAIUCT010000128.1:0-20197 GCA_021307375.1 Tetraneura akinire
TCGAATGTCGATATACGGGCCACACTACTATATAGTAGACTGACGTATAAAATACAAAGATAATATAGGTATCATTAATCTATTTTTGGCGAAATTAAATTTTCCCCAGGAAACGGTTTATCTTCGATAATGATTGGGGACGATACAAAATTTTCCTAAACACAGTATTATAATATTCGTATCGTAACACAAATACACTAATATTAATTTGTTATTATGATTTTATTATTAAACGAAAATTATATCGTTGCTTGTGACTTGTGAGTTGTGAAGAACTACGAATTATTTTACTGTATGTTAAGACTAACGACATATTTTAAAGATTTATTTTTTCTAAAATATTAAAATTATACCAAATTATATTAAAGTAAGTATCCACTTAATATTCATTTAATACTTTTAAATGTTGTATTATATTAATTTATAAATTTAACTAGGATGAAACGTCGAGCCAATACAAGTACATGTACAATTACTAATTATTTTAAAAAAGCAAGTTCGTTAACTAGTACAAGTACAACTACTAAAAACAATGGTAAGTAGTAAATACTAATACTATAACTTACTAAAACTAAAGGCGAGTTTACACGGGTTTAGTACTCGGCCGAGTGACTAATATAATTTACTAATTTTTTTAACTTGTTATACTTATAATGTAGGCAAATTATTTAGTAATAATTCCAGTACTGAGTTTAGTAAACATTTTAGTCAAGTTACTATTAAGTAGTTCTATTTTTTTGGTGGAGTTGAAATTGCTATTTGCACTCGTGTTAAATATATTTAATATTACCCGTTAATCGCGATTTGTATTAAAATTACTAATTACTTTGATTTTCAATACTTTTTCATTAATTAAAAAATAAATTAAATATGAACAAGTGGAGTGAAGATACAACATATGAAACTTTTGTTTATCAATTGCACTGTTTTTGTTTTATCCATTGTTATATGAATTAAAATAATGAATATAAATATAATTTAATATAATAAATAAAATATAATAATATTATATAATATTATAATATTATCTTATTTTAATAAACATATTGATATTTAAATACAATTAGTATACTATTACACATTATATTAGAATCAACACTAATGAATTTAATTTTATTATACTAAATAAAATAATAAGTTTAAAATAAGAATAAATTATAAATTATAGTTGATAATTATTAGTTAATAGCAGGGTTTGTGACTTAAATCATTTCCTCATCATTTTCCTTATTTTATTAAATTATAATTTATTATTATGGTCTACTATTTAGTTATTGTTAATGATGATGATGATGGAAATGATGGCATTAATAATGATGATGATAAAGGTGATAATAATGTAAATATTGGACAGGACAAATCTGAGTTATTAACCTTACCCGAAACATCAATACAGTGTTTGGATCTGAATGAATCATCAATTTCAATAATTGAACAATGTAAAATTTTTTTTAAATTTTTAATAATCTAATAAATATTAATTTTTATATTAATATATTTTCTCCATTATTTAGTCGATGATAATTTATCAATACTCTCCAATGATCCTGCTAAATATTGTACAATTGATAATCTTCCTCCAGCAGTGATTGATTTTCTATTAAAAAAGGGACCAATGCAGCCAAGTAAACCTGAACCTCCCATACAAGAGTTTCCAAAAGATAAGTATGGGCGGAATTTTCAAACATCATGGTACTGGAAAATATTACCTGGCAACGTGCAAGTTAGAAGAGATTGGATCAGTTACTCTCTTATTATTAACAAAGCATTTTGCCACCATTGTTTGTTGTTTGGTAGAAAAGGACAGAAAAGTTGGATAAAGGATGGATTTTCTGCGTGGCCTAGAGGTATAAATGCCATACAAATTCATGAATCTTCTGAATCTCATATAGAAGCATCTTTGAAATTTAAAATGAGACAGACTGCACTACCCATTTTACCATTATTGGAAGAAAAAAACAAACAGAAAAAAGCAATAAATCGAGAAATCATAAGAGTATTAATTGATATATCACTGTTTTTAGCCAAAAACTCTTTACCATTTCGTGGTCATCATGAGACTCTCAGCAGTTCAGGAAATAATGGAAATTTTTTAAATCTTATTCATATGATGTCTAAATATTCACCATGTCTAGCTTCCTATGTTACAGAATTAAAAATGTTAACCAAAAAACCAGAAGTTAATTTTATGTCTAAACTCCGACAAAATCAATTAATTTCAAGTATTGCTTTTAATATAAAATGCATTGTTAAAAATGACCTTCAAACAGCAAAATTTTTTAGTATTTCAATTGACTCAACATTTGATTATTCAAGAAATGAGCAAATTTCATTTGTTGCTCGTTATATTCAAAATAATGGAAATATATGTGAACGCCTTCTTTCCTTAAAGGATTCACCTACAACAACCGGTATTCAATTGTATAAAATATTTGAGGAAATATGTACCATATTAGGCATTGATTGGAAAAATTATTTAATTGGGCAATCCTACGATGGAGCCCAAAATATGAGAGGGAATTATAATGGATTACAATCATTTATAAAAGAAAAATGTCCAACAGCAATATTTATATGGTGTTGTTCAGCTCACAGGTTAAATTTAGTTGTCGCTAAGACTGTGAGTTCTAGTATTGATGCAATAGATCTTTTTGGTAATTTAGAAACTGTGTATAATTTTATTTGTAGTAGCAAAAAAAGAGTAGCTTATTATGAAGAAGTACAAAAAAAATATTCAACAAGAAGAGGACGAAGATTAAAACGAGTATGTACAACAAGGTGGATGTCTCATGATTATGCTCTAAAAGCAATATTAGAAACATATGAAGCAGTTATAGATACATTAGTACATACCAGGGAAATTGAAGGTCGTGAAGACCATACAGTTGGTCACATGTCTGGTTGTTTACTTGAATACCTTATATCAAAACGTTTTGTTTTTTCAGCATTATGGTTTCAAAAGTTATTTAATATATTATCACCACTTAATACTTTATTACAATGTACAGATTTGGATCTTTTAGCTGCAATAAATGGTATAGATGAAGTAAAAAATACATTTATAAAATTAAGACAAGATACATTAATATTTGATCATTTGATACAGGAAGTAAATAATTTTGTCAATGAAAAAAATGAATTTGAGTTTTCAGAGTTTAAAACTGTTAGAATACGAAGAATAAAAATAATGCCAGGTGAAAAAAGTAAAGATGACGCTATTAATGACCCTTTAAATAAATTTAAAATAGAAACTGTTCTACTTTCATTAGACATAACATTAAGTTATTTGAATCAATATTTTAATAATTCAGCTGTAGGAATTTATAAAGATCTATCATTTTTCTCTAAAAAAAGAATATCTGAAGTAAAAAAGAATTTAAACATACTTCCACATGATGCATTTTTAGAATTTTGTACAGTTTATAAAAAATTTATAAACCAGACAGATTTAAGAAATGATTATTTAAAATTTTGTGAAGTTTATGAATTCTTTGAAAATACAATTATTTTACCAAAAACACTTCATTCAAAACATATAAATGTTTATGAAGAATTAAGTTCATTAGAAGAATGTACCTCAGATAAATTAGACAAAGATAATTCAATTCTACCACCACTTAAAGACAACAACAAAACATTACAACATAATATGAATTTGTCTAGTATGAAAACTATTTATAAAGTATTTCAAGATAATAATTTAGTTATTTTATTTCCATCACTTCATACGGCTTTAAAAATTGCATTAACTTTGCCTGTATCGAGTGCTTCAATGGAAAGGACTTTTTCTAAATTAAAAATTATAAAATCTAGATTAAGGACAACAATGGCTCAAGAGCGGTTAGAAGATCTAATGATTATAAGTTGTGAAAGAGACATATCCGACACATTAGACACTGAAAAGATACTAGAAACATTTGCAAATGAAAGTATATTGTTATCAAAACATATAATATAATCATAATGTATTAAAATAATAAACTCGTACATGTAATGTCTAACATAATATATTAAAGTTTTTATATTATTAAAATTAAACAATATATTACTTATCATTAAATAAACAAAAACTATATAATTTAATTTTTAATCTTTCTAATTAAATATGTAGAAAGTGACATAGGTACTTGGAAATTTATTTTTGGGAGATATAGATATATTTTTAAACACATGCGAAATATTATAGATACTAGTACATAATATATTCAAAAAATTAACCAAATCAATATATGATTTTATATGTATACAAAAAAGGCTTTTGGGGATCAATTTTCTCATCCCTCTCTTAATTATCCTGTGGGTGGTTGGTTTCAATATTTGTTGGCAACACCTTTTTTTTTCGGGATAGCCGCCACTGGCGATTATTATTAATATTACGTGAGCATACTCGTAATTGGGAAAAAATGTGTTTCCAATCAACGGCCGGACACAAACACACACACCTAGCTATAAGTTTAATTTTAATTTGTGTTATCGTGTATTATATAATCGAATGTCCAGTGTCCGTGAATTATTGTTTTTGTATTTTCTGTCTATCTCCGTCCGTCGTGCGATTTAGACCTACGTATTTGTGTGTTATTAATTTATTATAATATCATTGTTGAATATCTTGTACCCTATTTTTTATATATATTTTATTGTAACTCGTAACGGAGTGTCGGTCGTGCGCTAATCGCCGATCATATGATATTGTATTTTGTATTATTGTTAATTTTATTGTGTGTGTGCGTGTGATTTTTATACACATTTATTTAGATTTAGGTACAGGTGTGCAGCTGGCCAGTCGTCACACCAACGGTATTATTGTGAGTTTTTTTATTATTATTATATTATTATTGTTGAGCCAAAAGGGCCAAATTTTCGTGTCATATATTACATACTTATTTTATACTTGAGTGTTGCTGTGATTTATTCTTTATTTATTATTATTATTGTTTTTTTACTATTATACAGCAACACTAGTTACCAATTTCGTGTGCCATTATTTAATTACCGTTACCATTTTTTCCAATAGTCTTAAGTTACACACATACAAATATACACACATACACACACCACCAGCACACGTAGTTCAACAGTATTTGCCGGTTGAAGTCTGGCTTTTGGGTCTGGACAATAAATCGAAAAAATTTACAAGTCCTTATCAAAGTGTATATAACATAAGGTGTATTCAATACACATCCCACACAGCACGTTAATATTTTTTAAATGTTTATTTAACATTGAAAATTAAATGTCAAATATTTATTAAAAATTTAAAATTAATTGACTGGTAATTGATTAATATTAATCAAAAGTTGCAGGTACATTAGTTGAACCAAAATTAAATGTTAAATATTTATATGAATTTAAATGTTTTATAAAGATTGCATCCAAATATTTATTTAATATATAAAAATAAATGTTAAATGTTCATTCAAATCAAAATATTTAATAATGGTTGCATATAACTATTGATTAAATTTTAAATATCATTATAATTTTATTTATTACCAAATTATTGGTTATTATATAAGTTAGTCTAGGTACTGACCGATATACATTAAACATATAACAATAAAATAGTAAATGAATTATTAATTCATATACTAGCTATATGTTATTAATTAATAATAATAATAATGTTTAAATAAAAAGACAATTTTATGTTCATTATTATATTTTATTGCTTTTGTAATTTTCTTTTATAATTAAAAGGTGCTTGAGCGAGTACATATTTAATAGTTTCTTCTATTTCATTTTGAGAAATATTTGCAAATTTCACTTGTTTTTTTATAGCATCTGGAAAAATATATAATATTCTTAGGTATTCAAATAATTAAATCAACGTCTTACACGTTTTTCATAGAAATTATATTAAATAATGACTAATGGTCAATAGTATAAAAAAAATCCTTTACAAAATACTGTTAATTTTAAGACATAGTAGTAGTTAGGGAACGGTTTTTTATGTATATACATATTTTTATTAGAATAAGATATTTTAATTATGACATGAAATGTCCACGATTTAAACTATATTTAATTAATTTAATATTAAATAACACTAATTTTATTTTACATATTTTGATGTTTAGTCATTTATTCGTATCTTTGAAACAAAAAACGGACAAAAATACCTCATTTACTCATTTTGGTATAGTAATTTCTATTTTTAATCGTTATCTTGTATTTTTTTCCACATTATTGTTTAATTGACAATCGTTGATCAGCACATCAGAAATCGGTCTTAAAGACATTTAACATTTGAACATTTAGAAGAACATATAATAAATGTTCAATGTTATACTGGACTTTAGTAAAAAATTATATTTATTTAATTTATCTATCTAAATATATATATATATTTATTTGTGTGCTTTGATAATATTTATTATTTCTATTAAAAAAAATATATATTTTTTATTCATATATTATATTTTGATGTTTTTTTCACATATTTTATAAATTATACTTAAATATTTATGTAAATATTTTTGTATTTAAATTACATATAAATCCATTCCGTAGTCTAATCATTCATAATAATAATTTATATTCAATTCCATATATTATTTATACTTACCAAATATAACTGAGCAAATAAATAACGTTGAAAATGACTTTTTGCCTTTTTTTCCACTATAAGAGTAATTGGATAGGAGATTCTCAGTGAATAGTTTAGACATTAACCTTTTCACCATAGCCTTAACGTGGTTCCCACCAATATATGATAGCTCATTAACCTGAAATTTTAAAATATAATAAAATAACATAAACGGGATAAAACATTATAATAATAATATAGGTATTCCAAAATTACCAAGTGAGATTTAAACTTCTTATCACCAGCAATTTTATCTTCTATTGTATTCAAATCAACATCATTATCTAAAGGTAGTGGACAATCATGAAAATCATTATCAGTTAAGCTAGACTTTTCAAAGTTATGTTCATTGTTTTGCAATCGAGATAATATGGATTCAAAATGATTAAGCATTAATGATTGGTTGCTCTGAATTTGACGCAATTCCATTTTTAAATACGCCATATTACGCATCATATTTTTTTGAAATACATTATCTAATAAATAAATAAGAATTACGTTAATATATATTTCATAACTTTTAATTAATAGGTATACCTAGTGTAACTACTGTAGATTTTATCAAATCACCATCACTTGATCCCATGTTAAGCCCTAATAAATAATTAATAAAATAATAAATTACCAAGATTTTAAAAGTTAAACTTTATAAGTATAATGAAATATAAATTTTTTTTAATTACCCGTTTTTACAATGTTTGCATCGTTGTTAGTTTTTGATAGATTTAATGATGGTGTAAATGAAAGTTTTCTAATAGCAGAACTTTTTTCTAATAAAAACAAAATCATTAAATTTTGAATTTAAATTTAAAAAATTGTAAAAGTATTACCTAAATCATTTTTTGAGAAAATTTTATTTGGTGTAGAAATGTAAACTTTCTTTTCAATACATTTTTTCACTGTTAAATCATATTAAATTAAATCATTACACATGCCTAAATTTTTAAATTATTATTTATTTAAATACTACTTTTTAACTTTTGTGGAGATGGAGACCAACCAGGTTGAAATTTTCTAGCAGATTTTTTGTTAATTTTTTTACTTTTTAATGGTTTTAATGGTAAAAATGATTTTTCAAGAACGTTTTCATTGTTATCAGATTCAGGCCCTATGAAAAAATATATTTGGTTAATTAATTTCAAATTATGAAAGATCATATTAATTACTTTATTTACTATAGTTACCTGAAAACAATGGCATTGAAATAGTAGATCCTGTAGGTGAATTTTTTAGATTTATTATTTCATCATCATCAGTAAAATCAGATTTATATCTTGCTAAATTTGCTTTGTCTATTGCTTCTTGCAATGATGCTATTTTGAATTATGACATTAACATAATAAATATATGATTTAAAAATTAAGTATATAAGTACCTAATAAAAATATATAATTTCAATTAATATTCTTACATAAACCTTTACACAGTACTCTAGCTTTAAAATAAGCAAATTCTTTATCATTGGGTTGATGTTTACAGGCTATATATTTTGATGTTAGTGTTTTACAAGTATTTATTGGCCATGCACAATGATCTTTTCTAACCCAAATGTGAGGGACAGCTTCCACACTTTCATCTTCAAAGAAGTGAACTACAGAATATGTCATTTTTATTTTCCTTAAAAACAAATATATATATATAAAAAATAATGTACATTAGTATAACAATTTTAATACTGTAGTATGTATATAAAAAACATGCATAACAAAATAGATTGAAAAGCTTTATCAACAGTAATTTAACCTACTTTTTAACAATACTGTTTAAATTATTAATTAAACGTTATTTAATTTCTGTGATTAAAAAATGAACTTAATATTAAATTTAATAAATACAATTAATAGGTAGGAATTAATAATTTAATAAACTATTGTATCAAAAAAAAAATTAAAAAGGACCTACAAAAACTAATTTTTTATGGTAGGTACCTATAGGATTACTTCATACATAGGTATTTAAATTAATTTATGATATACCTACCTCCTAAAAGCCTACTCAATTATTAATTAATATCTGTAATTAAAATATTTTAATATTAAATTTAAAAACTATAATATGAATGAAATATTACATAAAATTAACAATTTAAAAAATTATTACGCTACAAAAAAATCAAAAAAGTAGGTAGGTACTAGCACTAATTTCTTTTATTGGTAGATAGGTTAACTTATACAGTTATTACTATTACTTATTTCAGTTACTTCATGATACAATATCTTATTAAATAAAATAGTTATTATAAAAAGCAACATATGTATATAAGCATATTCTACAATACCTTTATTATAAAATAAATTATACTAATAATAAACTAATTATTTTTAAATGCATATAAATATTATATCTATTTAAATTAATTTTATGAATATGTAAATATGGTGTATCGGTAATAATTGATTTAAAGTTAAATTTATTTATTTAAATGTAATAAAGGAAAAGCAATTTGTAATTTTTGAGCATTGTTTAAAATCATATATTTTTTTAAGTTTGGGTAGTTTACATTTATATATTTTAATTCGTGTGATAAATTATTTACAATACCTATATGCAACTTCAAACTATTAATTGGTTTATTAAAAAACGGTTTAATATTATTAAAACATCTAACTATGAATACATTTTTATTATTATAACTACATATATTTTCTACTTTCCCAATCACGAGTTCATTATCTTTAATAAAACCTATATAACAATCAGCAATGGACTTAGTATTAACTTTAAAACCATTTAATAAAATACATTTGAATTGAGGACCTGTACAATTTTCAATGAGTGGACCTTCATTATGTGGTTTTTTAAGTTCTATATGTGTAATAAAATGAGGGATGGAATTTTTTGGTTCAGAAAAATTTAAATATTCATTATAACGATTGATAACTTGTTCCAAGGGTTTTTCAAATTTTCTAACCATTTTTTTTAAAAACTGTAAATAGTTTTCAAATGGGAAACAAGAACAATTGTCAAGAGGACCATATTTTTTATAATCATCTACAATATGCAACAACCCATGAACATTATGAGATATAAATTGATTCCCGTATAATTTTCCAAATTTTTCAACAAAATATACTAATAATTTTTCACAAAAATGTAATAATTCATTTTCAATATTTGATGTTAATAGAATTCTAATACATATATGTAGACACATAAAATGAGAATAGCAATCTTCATTAAGTATATTTTGTAGAACTATAGGTCCAGAATATAAAAGAAATGACCTGTATTCTGTTGCTTTCCATCTAAGTACTTCATGAAGACTTCTAGGGGGTCTAGTAAAATCTGAAGTTATTGATGGTTTCAATGTTAAAAGTAAATCCGATATTTCCTGAACTTTTTTATTTGGTAAGCGAATTGATAAAGGTGCCTTTTTTAAACTGCCTGTCCACAATAAAATAATTTTTTTCATAACTCCCAAGCATATAAGATGCATGTAATCCAATGGAAAATTATAAATTATATCTAAAAATGGTATTTTAATAATTAATGAAATTGAATTTGTTACATGATATTCATCATTGTTACGATATAAAAAATCAGAATGTGTTCTTTTAATAAAATTAGTTCCAGGAAAGCATACCCTATTTTCAAAATATTTACCTTCAATAGTACACCTTGAACATGAAAAAAAGCCTGTATGACCTTTCGTTTTTAATAAAAAACTCTTAGCTGGAGCATCACAACAAAACCCTTCAATAATTAAACGTTTTTTACCAAAATTAGTTATTAAGCCATTGTTTGATATTTCAATAATTTCATTCACCATGTCCTTTATAAATATGTTACTATCGTTAGGTTTATCCTTTCCCCAATAAAGACCAATCAAAAACATAAATGGATAATTAGATGTATGCCTCACACATCCAAGAATTGGCCAAAATGTACTACTAGAGCTTTTTGCTAGAGGTAAACCATCAATACCTATAAATAATCTTATTGTTTCTTCAGTATTATTAAAAATATTTCCTAACGAATTTAAGCCATTAGATATACCAAAATGATGGTAAATTCCAGGTGGAACAGACTGAATAACAGATAAATGATTAGAATTTGATTTCAAAATAGTTCTAGCATCTGAAGGAAAGTTATTAAAACAATTGTGTGATTTTAAACATTTTAACAATGAAGATAATGCGGTATTTGTTATATTATTTGTTACTGCCCATTGCCTTAGTAACATTAGTATTTTTTTTTTATCATCATTAAAACATGGGAATTGAACTGAAATATTGTCATCATCAGTATCACTATCTGAAATTAACTGTAATTCACTTTGATCAATTGAAGGTATATTATTTTCAAAAAATGATAGAAAAGGTAATTGGCTAATTTCTTCAGTCGTATTAGAAATACAATTATCTATTTTAGTTGTTTTTGTTTCCACATTTTCTAATTCGACACCTCTGTGATCCCTTAATTCACTAGAACTAGGTTGTTGAGCTACTTCATATATTTCCCCGATATATTCTATTTCCTCTAAAAATCTACGGCGTTTTGTTGACTTACTAATAGGGCGATTCATAATTATAAAAAATCAAATTTTTCCTTTTCTATACTATAGGCAATAAATTAATAAACTATATTATAACTTACTTCAAACCGTAAACAAACCAAATATAATTAATATGGAAGTGGAAATTAACCTAAAATATAAAATGTACATATTATAAGCATAAACAAAACCTGTAGTTACTATTTTACTAATTAGAATTATACCTAAATATTATAAAATATTGAAAAAAATTTACAAAAGCATTTTAATAGATATACGAGTATTCTGTATATTTTATATAGTGTATTTTTTATCCTAAATTAATAATTAGAGTGTAATTATTACACTATAATTTATAAATCGCACAAGTAGATATAAACTATAAATATCAAAATATACCTATACAGTATACTTAATACCTACACAAAATGATTTTAACAAAAAATTTAAACTTAAAATAATAGAAATAATACTTACCAATTACTAATCATACACAAAAACAATAAAATGTTTAACGTAATCGTAATGATTAATGAGCTTTAATATAATATTATACACAAACCCAGACTTCCGACATAACGAAAAATGAAAAATCCACAGGACCACAGTTATTCCGTAATTCAGTATTCGCTATTCGGTTTGCTAATGCAGTACGCACAAAAAGAAAAACCATAGAGTAATAAACTAATAACTAACCTTAAACTTTACTCTATGACCAAGACAAAATAAAAACCATATAAATGCACAACGCACATGGAGGTATGAAGTATGAACAACAACATACCTACCTATTTTTAATATTATGGTAACGGCCGCGGCGCGGCGTAGTATCAGCTGGCGTCGGCTATCGGCATCCGGCGTCACGAACTATAGGAATAATGATTATTTGGAGATACGGTAATACAAAGTCCACTTACCACTCACAACACAAATTAAAATAAGAAAATGACACAGACGAGGTGAAATACACGCGATAATACGTAAATAACAAACTTTTAAGATTTTTCAATACCTACATAATTGTTTACGAACAAAAATTAATAGGCAAATAAACACGAGTTATTCTCATTTTCTGAAAATAGTTGGGTAATCGCGCGTTTTCATCGATTATTATTTATTATAAATTTCATGCTACGTGTAACGTGTTTAAATCTTTAAATGTAAACGTTTTATAACAACACTGTGTCACTGTGATGTTACTTACAAATTTCGTTATTGTATTAAGATTTTATTTCAACTTAGATTATAAATTATCATGATTATTGTTTATTTTTTATACATTATTATTACATTAACATATTTAAGTACCTAGTCGTAGTACTCGTAGTACAAGTCCAAGTGTACAACATACTTCGTGGTTCGCCATTGACGAATAAAATATAATACTTTCACTGCATATATAGGTTTTTTCCAACAATATTTATAATTTTATACATTGATCTATTAGCTGACTTAGCTACTTACCTACTTAGCCATGTATAGATCATATAGAAATAATAATAAATTAAAATTATAACATTGTAATAACTACTTAATACGAGTATATAGATTATAGGTAGGATTACAGAATACACATTATATATAATGTAATATATATTAATATATTCCTATAGGAATATTATTATATAAACAGTCTTATACTGTAAAAGTAAATAAGTAATACATAATTATCTAATAACGATTTACCATTTCCGATTTTGATCTTATTTACAATACAAATAAATTATTATTTATTAATTTATAATTTTTTAAGTTTATAAATGCAATACTAATTATATACCTCATACACAACAAATTTCGTAAATTTGTTTCAAATATTTTATAATAAAATAAATAATAAGACATAATAGCGTTTATAAAATAATATAATTTATATTTTTGCGTTTAACTTTTATCATTTCAATACATATTAATTATATAATATACCTACATGCTTATTATTATATGTATTATTTAGAAACTAAACTAATATATTAATATACCTATTATTATTACAAAATGTAAAATATACTAAATTACATTTAAGTATATTTTAATACCTAAAATTGATCCTTATTGATCAATGCAATTTATATTATATATAAATTACATATAATTATTCTTAATGACTATAAAACATTTAATGAATATTAATTCTTAAGGTTTAATTTATATTAAGTTTAAATATATTATACATATATAATTGTAAATATTTATATTATATTTTCATTCAAATATATATTAAATATTAAACAGATATTTTATTTAACATATTTATTTCACAATATATAAATAATATTAATAAATATTTTAAAATAAATATATTTTTTTAAATATTTTAAAAATGTTTAATTGAGACTTCAATTACAATATTTAATTTTAAACCAAACACAAATATTTATTAAACATTAATCATTGATAAATGTTGTGTGGGATGTCACATATTATAAACAGTATTTCACATTTAAGTGTTACCAACCTACATTTATAAAATATGATTATATTACGTGAATCTAAACGATAAATCTTAAATACTAGCAGGCACGTAGCCAGGGGGGGTCCATGAGGTCCGGATCCCCCCCCCCCCCGAAATTTTTAATTACTGTTAATCATTAATTGATTATAGTAATAAAACAAAATAATTTTATTATTAAATTATTATTATTTAGAAATATATCGATTATTATCTATTATAATTTTTAGACGTACCAACCTAGATGATAATATAATTTAATTTGTACATAGTGTACGTTGGTATAATATAGTGTACAAATATGACTCGTATCTTATCGATTAATATAATAAATTAATAAGCTATAACAATAAATATTTACAACGGTCATGGAATTTTGTATTTCAAACTATTTATAAATTTACGATCAATATAATCTACTTATCGAGAAATAAGAATTCGTAATCATTTCGTTCGTAAATATATTACTAAACAAATAAAACCTCGCAGTTTACTTTGTGCAGTTCATTATATCATTTGTCTTTCATCATCAATTTTTATTTTTATTATATTACTAATAAGTATTAATTATTTATTATATATTATTATATTTTGTTATGAAACGAGGAGCGCTAGGAAATTTTTTTAAACCAGTACCTAAAAAATTACAAAGTAGTACTGAAATAATTAATGATCATGAAGATCACAAAACAGAAAAAATTGTAACTGATCTTCTAACGAACAGTTCTACTTCTGAATTACAGTCAATTACAATTAATGACGTAAGTACACATATTTTCGATATTGGAACGGTGTCCATTGAAGTATACCAGAAAAAGAATGTATTATTAAATAATGAATTTAAAAATAACGTTTTAAATTTTTTATATGTTCCCAATAAAACTTATATTTTCCCTCAACGTGATTTTAATAAAAAAAAACTTAAATTTCAATATAAATGGTTGGAAAAGTGGAATTGGTTAGCATACTCCAAAGTACTGGACGGGGCATTTTGCAAATATTGTATTTTGTTTAGCCACGAAAATGTTGGAAAGGGATCTCACGAGAAACTAGGATCATTAGTCGTTACACCTTTTATTAAATGGAAAGACGCCATTGAAAAATTTACATCTCATTCTAATAATAATTATCATAAATTTTGTGTTGTGACTGCTGATAATTTTTCTAAAATCATTAGTGGGAAAATGGATGATGTCGCTACACAATTAAATACACAAAGAATACAACAACGCGAAGAGAATAGAGCGTATCTTAGACCTATTATTGAAACAATAATATTTTGTGGTGAACAAGAAATAGCTCTTCGTGGGGATGATGATGGCCCATTTACATTAGAAAAACCTATAAAAAAAGATGGTAAATTTCGAGCTTTATTACGGTTCAGGGCTAATTCAGGCGATGAAACTTTAAAAAAACATTTATTAAATTGCAATAAAAATGCCAGCTATATACTCGTAAGTCCAACTATACAAAACGAAATAATTAATATTTGTGGAAAACTTATACAAAAAGAATTAGTTACTACAATAAATAAAGCAGACTGTTTTGCCATTCTTTGTGATGAAACTCTGGATTTATCTGGTATTGAGCAACTTTCTTTATGTGTCCGTTATATTAATCAAAAAAACCAACTCCGAGAAGATTTTATTTGTTTTATTCCGGCGTATGATCTCACCGGAGAAAATTTGAGTGATATAATATTAGAAAAATGTGAGAAATTAGGTTTAGATTTGACGAAATTAATTGGACAAGGCTATGATGGTGCTGGGAATATGAGTGGGCAGTTTAGTGGAGTGCAAGCTAGAATACGACAAAAATATCCGAAGGCAATATTTGTTCACTGCGCAGCTCACAGGTTAAATCTTGCTCTATCATCATCATTGTCAATTACAAGTGTAAGGAATAGTTTAGGCGTAATGAAAGATATAATTAATTTATTTAGAAATAATGCTTTAGCCGGTCAAATTCTAAAAAGTAAAATTTTAAAATATGTACCCGACACAAAGAGAACTCGTTTAATTGGTTTATGTGAAACTCGATTTATAGAACGTCATGATGCTATAAATGTTTTCGTTGAACTTTTTACACCAATCGTAAAAAGTCTTCAAGAATTACAAGAAACAACAAGATCGGTCTCTGCGAGTGCTTCTTCACTTTTGGCAGCTGTGGAAAAAAGTAGTTTTATTATATCCTTAATTGTCTGTGAAAATCTTTTAAATTTTACTCTACCATTATCACATTATCTACAAAATCCAACTGGAGACCTTTCATCGGCTCTCACATATGCTGATAATATTATTTGTAAACTTAAAGATATGAGAAATAACGCTAATCAATCATTTTTACTTATATTTCAACAGGCTAATAAACTTTTAAAATTACATTTTGATTCAGATATAATTTTACCTCGTATCACTAAAAAACTAATTCATAGAGATAACTATTCTAGTAGTTCCCCGGAGGAATATTACAGAGTGTCAATATTTATCCCTTCTTTAGATAATTTGATTGCGAATCTTGAAAATAGATTTATGAAAAATAAAGATATATTATCGTCTATAGAAGTTATACTTCCAAAATATGTTTCAATGACTAATTCTGAAAAAATTAAAGATCTAAAAATATTTTATGAAGAAAATGTCTCAGAAAATGTTATTGTGTCTGAATATTTATTATGGTGTGAAAAATGGAAAAATGAAAAAAATAAACCAACTGAAATTTTAACAATTTTAGATTCGTGTGATCCAAAATTTTACCCAAACATCAGCTTTCTTTTGAAAATTCTAGCAACTTTACCAGTATCAACTACAGAAGTCGAACGTTCATTTTCTACGCTAAAGCGATTAAAAACATTACTTAGAAACAAATGTGGAAATGAACGTCTAACTGGTTTAGCTCCTTTATCTGTTCATTGGGAAATAACATTATCTCCGGAAGCAGTATTAAACATTATGGCTCAATCCAATAGAAAAATAATTTTATAAAAAATATTTTTTATTCAAATGTTTATTTTATATAAGTTATCAATATTAAATAATGTAATTTTAGTTTTTTGTATTAATGTAAATTGTAATAATATGTAGGCATGTTAAAAGTTGAATTATTAATTAATAATAAATAAATAAATTTTAACCGAAATAATCGAAATAATTTTTGACCCCCCCCCAAAAAAAAATCCTGGCTACGTGCCTGAATACTAGTACTTTTGATACTTTAATATTATATATTATACTTTATATACATAAAATAAAATATTTATTCGTAAATGTGTATGTATTGTATATGTTTTCAGCGTCGGATCTAGGGGGGGCAATCCGGGGCACGTGCCCCGGGCGCTTATTGTAGAAGGGCGCAAATTTTAAATTATAAGAATTAATAAATAAAGTACAGAATACAAATCCTTTTATTTATAAGTATTTATTAACAAATTTCATATTATAACGTAGCGCTGGTCAAGGTCACGCCACGCTACGGGTACACTAATTGCATTTTACACCGTATACAAACTAAAATTATTTTATTTATGGCGATAGAGAATAATCATAATCGTGATATTTCAGTAAATAATAATTAAGATAACACTAAAACCCGTATGGCATTAATGGCCAGACCGCGAACAAATTAGTGCGCGATAATCGATCGTTGAAAACGTACTAATCCAGTGCAAATAAGTTTTTGATTTTTTTACACGAGTACAAGTACAATAGAACAATCGAAAAAAAAATTATCGGGTTGTGCTTTCCGAAAAAAAGCTATGGAAAAAAAAAAGAATAATGAGCGAACTGCAGCATTTTTTCATAATTGACTGGATGATAAACAACATACAGGTAAGAATTTATTACTTTGATCTAAATATTACGAGTATTTCATCAGAAAAGGAAATTTATTTTATACACTTAGTGCTAGTTGGGCATAAATAAAATTTAGCTCCTAAGCGATTTATTGCATTTTTTTTCCAAAATACGTATGTGTTTTTATATGCTCTAGTCAAACTTATTTTGAAAGTATATTTTGTTTAGTATTTTTATATGGTTTAACGGTTTTAACGCAACACCAAAAAATTAAAAGTTACTTCTCTAGGTGAACCTCTGTCAATTTTTTTGAGAAATTTTAACTCTTAAAATGTTATTTGTTTTTACTAAATGATAAATATTAAGAATTTATTTTATTAATATATTAAAATATGCTTGAAATTAAAGTATTTTAATCATAAAAATATCTAATATTTTAGAAAATGAAGAGGTTGCAAATGCTTAAAAAAGTAGTTCTTCTGAGACGGATGTTGAAAAGATTAAATATGCTAAGGATAGTAGTTCTTTTGGGTTGGATGATGAAAGTACTGAGAAATGTAGTTCATTTGGAATGGATGTCGAAGAGATGAATTTTAATCGTGATAACGATCTTGGCGTGGCTGATTTTACACTATTAAGATTGAATGAAGATGAAGTATTAGATTTCAAAGATCCTGGTACGTGGCCTGAAAAAATTTTAGACTCGCAAAGAACTCATATTGTTAAAATGAGAAAGAACTATAATGAAGAATTGGATTTTACTAGATCTGAAAGAGACGGTCGATCTGTCAATATTTCTTGGTTTTTTAAGAATCTTATAAATGGAACTCAATGCCGTCGTTCTTGGCTTAGTTACTCAAAATCAAAAAACGCATTATTTTGTATACCATGCAAGTTATTTTTAAGTTTAAATGAGAAAAACGTCTCAAAATTAGCTCTTGGTGGATTTATTACTTGGAAAAAAGTGTCAGAAAGAATACCAGAACATGAAAATTCGAATAACCATAAAAAAAATGTTTGTTCTTGGAAAATGCTGGAAATTGCAATTGGTCAAGGTAAAGGTGGAATTGATATGGTGCTACAAAATGCTATACAGTCAGAAGAAAATCATTGGAGACTAGTCCTCAAAGCAATAATTGATATAATTATGCACCTAGCGATGGAGGGCAGTGCTTTTCGAGGAAAAGACGAACTTATTTCTTGTATAGGGAAATCAAATCAAAGTGGAAAATTTTTAAACTTAGTACAATTAGTATCTCATTACAACGAACCACTAAGAATTCATCTGGAACGTCATAAAAAAGAAAGTGTTACTTATTTTTCACATGAGATTCAAAATGAATTTTTAGACATTATTGCAAACAAAGTTAAAAATACAATTTTAACACAAATTAAAAGCGCTACATATTATTCTCTTTTATTTGACTGCACACCAGATATCTCACATGAAGAGCAGATGTCTCAAGTAATACGTTATGTTATTGTAAATGAAAATGGATGTGAAATTAAGGAGAGTTTTCTTGGTTTTATACAAGTATTTCAAAAAACTGGTGAGTCAATTACAGAAGATATTTTGAAAAGTTTATCTGTGGACAATATTGATTTATCCTTCTGTCGTGGTCAGTCATACGACAATGGTGCTAATATGGCGTGAAATGGAAAGGCGTTCAAGCAAGGATTAGTGCGAAAAATGATTTGGCTAGATTTATTCCGTGTACAGCTCACAGTCTAAACTTGGTTGGTTTAAACGCCGCAAAATGTTCTCCGGAAGTAGAAAAATTCTTTGGTATAGTACAAAAATTATTCAATTTTTTTTCTAGTTCTACTCAACGATGGGATATGCTTAGAGACCATCTTAAACTTTCATTAAAAGGTTACAGTTCAACTAGATGGTCTGCAAAGCAACGCGCCGTTAAATCATTACACCTTCAAATGAGTCAAGTTATTCATGTTTGCAAAACACTCATTGATAGTAATTTATGTAAGGAAGCAAGGGTAGAATTAAGTAGTTTGTTAAAAGGGATAATAAATTTTAATTTCGTGTGTATGTTGACAACATGGAATAAATTATTAACTGCAATCGATAGAGTCAATGTGATTTTACAAAAACAAAACATTTCAATAGATGTAGCAACTAAACACTTAAAAGGTCTGATACAATTTATAGAGAAATTTAGAGAAGAAGGCATTAATGAAATGATTGAAGAATCAAAACAAAAAGCTTCAGAGTTATCTTTAGAACCAGTATTTCCATCAGTTCGGATCAGAAAAAAGAAAAAAATGCCAGGCGAGTTGGCAGATGATGATGTATCAATATTGTCAGAAGAAAATAAATTTAAAATTTTAATGAAAAATGTCTGTGATAGAATTTCAAATGGCTTAAAAGATAGATTTGACTCTATTGAGGAAGCCGCACAAGATTTTTCATTTTTGGATGGGAAGTATTTATTTACTATGCCAGACACTCAATTAAAAAAACATGCCATGGATTTTTGTATAAAATACGAAAAAGATATTGATAAAAATGAATTTATTTTAGAGTTGGAAAGTTTTACTCAACATACTATTCAATTGGAAAACAAATTAAAAAATTTTCGTTCCAATGAAATTTTGAGTTTTATTTATAAAAATGGACTTCAAGATGCTTATCCTAACATATGTACAGCTTATCAAATATTTCTTACTTTACCCGTGACATCAGCATCCTGCGAACGCAGTTTTAGCAAACTGAAGTTGATTAAATCATACCTAAGATCGACTACAAAACAAGGAAGATTAAATGCCCTGTCACTCATATCAATTGAACATAAAGTTGCTAAAATGATTGATTATGAAGACATTATTAATGACTTTGCTTCAAAAAAAGCAAGAAA
>JAIUCT010000131.1:7816-38518 GCA_021307375.1 Tetraneura akinire
ATATTGTTTAATTATTATTAGGTCTTATTATAAAAATGTAAAAAAAAATGTAATCTATTATTATGTTTATATTGTATGTTTAAATGTTTTGTTATTACTCGTAATTTAAACTATCCTTATATATTTGTAATCAATTGTTCCAAGGCGGCCGGTATGTTGCGTCTTGTAATAATTGGACGAGCTCGATAATTAATGTTCTCGCGACAACGGTCGTTGTTGCCTAGTGGCTTAGTACGCGTACGACCTCGAACGAGTCGTGTGTTCGTGCTCTAGTATCGAGATTTATTATAATAATATAATTATTGAATATCATAATATGTGTTAATAAAAAGATCGTTTTCAAAATATATAATCGTTTTCTATTAAGGTTTAAAAAATAATACAGTCCACAACCGAACATTTTATATATAATATAACATATGTTACATATGTTTTATAGTGTCGAAGAAAACCAAAATTATTCGCTATAGTTGATAAAAAAAAAATATATATTAATAATTTTTAATAATTTTTAATTTTACAGACTGATATATTTTTTTAGACTATACGACCGATTTATACTAACGAAGAACTTCTCGTACGGTATTGCCGCGAATTCGCCGAGAGGCTGAACTATCCGTCGAGCGTCGAACAAATGATTCAACGAATACAAGGAAGTAAGTTAAACGTAATAGTGGTTTTCTATGCGTCCAATGAGCGTTGACCGCCTCCAGATCAATTCTCTTGACGGACCAGCCGGCAGCCTTTTCAGGCCCCATAAAGGAGCACCGTACTTTCTGGGTGCGTAACGATGAACTCGATGTACATGTGGTCACTGGTAGAATACACATGATCTAGCACTGACCAATCTTTAACCAGTGGGTATTGTCTCGATAGGGGTGCCAGAGTGACATCGATTACATTGATCCTCCTCCAGATCGGCGTAAATCCCAAATTACAAACAACCAGACCCAGGGTTGATGCGGCGAAGTCCGAAAAGTCCAAAAAAGCGTTCCTCTAACATTATTGGTGCCGAGTACCATTCGGCGGAATGCACGTCGAAGTCGCCGGCCACGATGAGGTCGGTCGGTGAGACGGATTGATGACGGATCGACTCTTCTAGACCGCCCGAAATCTGACATCGTGCAGTTGGGGGATACAGTATTAACTATAGAACAGCATGCCCATGAAAAACCCCCCCCCGTCGCCGCAGTCGGCAATGGTCCGGTGGGAACTACCCGAGACAAAAATAGCGCATTTGCACACAGGGCCGCGTCGCACATAGGCCGATTGTACTCAGAAATAATTGCCACATTAGCTCCCCGTTTGCTGTAGTAACTGCTGTGCTGCCCAGCAGTAGTTAAGATTGACCTGCAACACATCCGAGAGGCCGTCGATTCTAACGCGCGTGGTGAGTGTCTCATGTTACTTATCGCACCGATGAGTTTAACGAACTCCTTTACAGCTGCTAGAGAGGCACTGCATTCTGCCGTCTTGTATCCAGATTCCCCGGATTTCCTACAAAACTGCGTTCTGTCAGGACCTCACATACCATCGACAAATGGCCGAACGACAAGACCCTAAAGCACTTAACATTGTGCTGAGATATCCTAGGCATACAGCTCACAATACCAATCCTTCCAGCAAATGTCAGCTCACAAGATGGTGCTGCTGGGGCCAACACTAACGCCGCCTGAGTACCACCGAAGCGTTTTCTAATGCTCACCAGCTTTAGGGCATCCTAAATGGATAACGCCCCCAGCAATCGCTACCGCATCGAGAACTTCCTCTGCGGTTGACCACCAGTCCACATCTCTGATTTCGAGCAAGGACTTCTGCTGAAGAGTTTTAACAACCGTGTACACTTGCACGGTTATCAGGTGACAGATTATGCGTATATTCGCCAAGTGTCATAGATGTCAACAATCCAAGCACGCCGTATAATGGTTTTTAACGATGCGCCTGGGTGTCAGAGGTCGCTGGTGAGCATACGTGCATTTATCGGAGTAGGTGGGGAATGCGCGCCGCCGAACGAAAACTGGTCACCGCTTCGTGTCTTCTCATTTGGAACAGAGTATAGAAGCAGTTAATCCAGTGGTCCCAACTTAATTTGAGCCACGGACCACTTCTATAAATTTTTTAACATTGCGGACCATTGATTATAATTAAACTTACTAATACTTTACTTTCTAATATAAATAATATAAAATAATAATTCTAGAATAATTTCTATTAAATTATTAATATAAAATAATTAATTAATTCATTAATTAATCAAAGTTTCTCCAATAATATGAGGTTTTTTAGCCCTAGCAATATAATAATGAAACCTCATATGAGAATTAATACCCGTATAATTAGTTTTCAATTACCAACGGAAAAAGTATACGTAGAAATTTTAGATAATATGAAATACAATTTAGCGCCTTTAATTTGACTATTGTAATTTTATAAGTTAATTATTATTTCAAAATAAACTATTGATGAAAATGAAAATTATTTTGACACCGCGGACCAGCTAAATAAAATTCAAGGACCACTCTTGGTCCGCGGACCACCAGTTGGGAACCACTGAGTTAATCTAACCTAACTGAACAACTAATAAAATAAGTAGAAAAAATAAGACAAAATATTGTTAACATTTTTTCAATGATGTTTAAGAACTTAATAGAGAAATCTGAACAACTAGGTTTTGATATTTTTATCCCAAGTATTTTTGCGTCAAAAAACCGTTATAACATATATAGTAATTCTGCAGAAGAATATTTTAGAATATCCAGATTTACACCATTTTTAGATCACTTTATTAATCAAATGAACAATCGTTTTATAGAACATAAATCAGTCTTGAAAGGGATTCAAAAATTATTTCAAAATGATATTGACGACAATGATAATGATATTTTAGAACTAATCGATTTTTATGATTCAGATAATTTATGTGATACGGATATTGTAATTACTAAAATTAAAATTTGGAAAAATATAAATAAGAATGAAGAAGAAAAGAAAAGAAAAACCACTATCCAATATTTAAACTAAGTGATGAAGATTTATTCCCAAATGTATACAAATTATTAAAATTATTATGTATATTACCTGTTACGACATGTGCGTCTGAGAAAAGTTTCTCATCATTAAACAGATTAAAAACATATTTAAGAAGTACTGTTATTTCTAATAGACTAAATGTATTAGCCATGTTAAGTATTCATCGAGATGAAATTATAACTCCAGACGATATTATTAATGAATTAATTAAAAAAAATCGTAGAGAAAAGTTTTAATTATTTATAAATTATATGACAATACAATATATTATACTTTATACTATATCTACATAGTATATATAAATATACTATTATATAAAATTGTAAGGGGTTTTCTACGACCGCGCTAACCGAGAAAACTACTGAACCGATTTGGCTGAAACCCGACACTCTGCTGAAAGTTTAACTACCAGTTTAACCACTTTTGTCAGTAAAAAAAGTTCATAAAAGTTCATAAAAAATTTAATTTAATTAGAATTTAAATGCAATGAAAAACCTTTGCATTAGAAAAACGATTTTGAGTGAAGTTCAGTCAGATAATGTAGGAATTGATTAAAATGTTGAAATTTTTTATGAAATATTTAAAACGAAAAATTTTATCACACATTTAGGTACACATATAGTACATAAATGATTACCCTATAAAAGTTTCAAGTCTCTAATTTCAAAGTTGTTTTATTTATACTCATTATATTATTAAATAATCAGATTATAATAGATATTAGTAAACATAAAATATTGACATTATCCACAAGTTGATAAAAGAACTGATTGTGTACATCCAAAAAATTCATAATATTTTGTATTATTGTCATATAATTACACATTTTATCAATATTAATTTTCCAACAGTTTAATTAAATTAATTACTTATTTTATTTTACTTACTTATTAATTATTTATTGACATATAAACCATAAACTTATATTATTTAGTAATTTATTTGAAAATTTAATTACAGACATGAAATAGTAACCACTAACCATATCTATATGGCTAGTTTTTAGATATATAATAAATATATACTAAAATATGACACTTATTTTATATTAATATACTATTTGTAAGTATATTATAAAAATACACACAAATGAAAAAAATTTGATCAATAATAGAATATAAAATGTGAAACATTAATTAGGTAGGTATATTATAATATTATAACTATAGGTAACTAAAGGTACTACCTATCTATTTTAGGTTTAGTATAGTTAAGATATAGTTAAGTAATAATAAATATGAATTTCCTGTCTGTTATTATAAGCTATTATACTGTGATGATGGAAAATTTCATGATTTGACTTTCATCATCGAATTTAGTATATTATGAACTTTAATTAATTTATTTAACTATAGTCTATTCAGTGAAACGCAAATTCATTTTAAACAAAATAATTTAAAAGTATAATGCCGGGTTGCATAAACGATCGATAAGTAGTTATCGGTTCGATAATGCAGAAATCGGATCCATAAAAATATTGTCTGTTGCATAAACGAGCTTTATCTTTTATCGATCCGATAAATATGTTGTTATCGGTTCGATAAATTGAAAGGCCGATTTTGGTTCGATAAATAAGAAAAAGAACTCTATAACTTTATTGAACTGATAACAGTATGTTATCTTATATTATAATTTAAAAAACTCGCTAGTTCTGTTCGCTACTGTCTGTTGGTTATTGACTATTTTATTTATTCTGTGGTTATACATTTTTTTAAATTAGTTATTTATTATTTTAAAACTATTTAATATAAACAATGGATCTAAATACATCATCATCTGACGATGAACAGATTTTTGAAATTGTTATGAATCTCACACAAATTTCAAATTTATCGCTATTCACTACTGTTCTACTGATCATAGATTCATAGACAAGTAAACTCTGCTACTGAGTACTGATCACTGATGGTACTCAATAGTGGATTTAATAAGTAAAGTAAGATAATAGAAATCTAATAATAGTTGCAGTCGTTACCACTACAAAAAACGATGATAAATAATCTTTTTATCATTAATTGATTAGGTACCATATTACCATAACCAGAGTAAGTTATCAGATAAATATATTTTTGTTCAACGTTTTATGCAATAGTACAGTACTTTATGGAATCGATAAAGAAGTTTAACGATTCGATAACATAACTTATTGAACTGTTTTTATCGATCGTTTATAGTAATCATATACAGAATGATTTAATTACCTCCATACATAATGTATTAAAACAGTCTATTAAAACCAAAATTCATCAAAAATGGATTTCAATCATGGCAGTGAGACCAGCGACGTAGGGCATCACGAGCAACTTGCCGTGTTAGTTGGGTATTTTGATAGGTACTACTTAAAATAGACCCGTTGAAACATTTTAACGTTTAAAGCATTTAAAATGTTTAAATCGCATTTATTGTTCAATAGTTTATTCGTATAAACTTTTTTCGTTAAAATGTCCGTCGATTTCAAATCTAAAAATACGCTAAGTGGCACGCACTGATAAATTTGATAAGTTATTTCATGCTTTTAATGAACTTAAATTGTCTTTTAAAACACAAGTTTCTGCTATCAGTAATTTTATCAGTAATGCGCCAATTTGATTCCATGTTTAAAACAATCGAGAATTTAGTCTGTGAAAATAATTCTATGAAACAGCATATCATAGAGCTGGAAACCAAAACTGAATTTTTAGATAAGGAGTGTTTGACCGTCAAACCGGTCTTGTAATCTTATTATTTATAATGTTCCCGATACTGCAAATAATACTAATAATGATATAACTCTAGTGAATAATATTTTTGTTAAATTAAACACTAATATTGTCCCTTTGAAATGTTTTCGTCTTGGGAAAATATCATCGAAACCACGGCCTTTAAAAGTTCAACTTGATAGTGTTGGCGATGTTTTTTCAAATTATTATATTTATTTTTTATTATGAAAGAATTATTAGAAAACATTTTATATACATGTAAAAGGTAAAAAAAAAAAATTTCTAAAAAATGAAATACTAAAAGTTTTATTTTCTAAAACATAGTGTTTCTAAAACTTATATTCTAAAACTCGGCATTCTAAAATATGACTTTCTAAAACCTGCCTAAATACCACAACATATATATATATAAAATTTATTATTATTTATATTATACGTATGTATTAAAATATCTTATATTAGGCCTTTTAAAATAAATTATAATAATATGTATTTATGCTGCTTCTTTATTAAAAATAAATAATTTTATAAATATATTAATACTTCATTGAATTTATTTTCCTAGACAATTATCTTGTTGCAAGAGAGAAAGCTTCAAAAGCGCAATTACCAAGGAAAACAGAAGATCTTGCACGTGACATTCATAACTTTATGAAAAATAGTTCTAAGAGACAAGCCCAATTAGCTCAATTTCAAAAATTTTTAGATTTAGATGTTCATAAAAGTTTTCATCCAAGCCAAACTCTTTGGCTCTCTCTCATAACTGTTGTTGAGCGTATTGTAGAACAGTGGGATGCGTTGAGATTATTTTTTGATAATAAATGGCTAGGTGAACATTTAAGAGCAGCTGAACATATTCATTTAGGACTTAACGATTATTTTATTAAAGCATACTATTTATTTCTTCTTTGAATTTTACCAAAATTTACTCAAATGAATGAATATTTTCAATCATCAAAAGTTGTAATTATTCATTTACATCAAAAAATGTCAATGGCTTATGAGGATCTATTAATGATTTATATGACTCGAGACTATATTTGTCACACCGAATTAGGAGATTTAAATCCATTGGAAAAGAACAAATTTCTTCCAATGAAACAGGTTTTTATTTATATAAATAAATAATAAGTATAATTTGTTTCAGTTACATTAGTTATTATTTGTTTAATTATTTCACAGATGTATTTAGGTGTCAGAGTAATGAATTTATTGGATAAACCTAGAGTATCTTAGGACCCTAATTTGCTTGATTTTTAACAAAGATGTCAAAACTTCCTCATGACTGCATGCAATGAAATTAAAGGAAGATACGATATCAACAGTCCTATATTATCTAGTATTTCTATACTTGATCCAACAAGAGCACTTTCACAAAAAGAAAGAGACATGACACCTTCTCTTTTACCACTAATATAGTACACTAATATACTACTTCCTAGTTGCACAAATAAAAATGAATCTATTTTACAACAAATTGATGACGAGTGGAGGTGTCTTCCCAACTATGTTCCATGTATTCCAGATGATTTAACCAAAACAACTGAACCTGATAAGTTCTAAGATCAAGTAAGAAAATGTTTAAAAAAATATATATTTAGAATTGAATATAAATTAATAATTAAATTATAAATGTTATTTATTTAGCATTATCATTATAATAATCAAAATGATGAAAAAATATTATACAGCGCTTCCCAAGTTTGCATTAGCAGCTCTTTCTATTCCTCATGCTAATGCAGACTGTGAAAGGAAATTTTCCAAAGTGAACTCTATAATAACAAAGAGCAGAAATAAGTTAATAACTAGCACTTTAAACGGAATCCTTTTGGCTGATCAGACAGTAAGAAAATCAGGGTGCTGATTAAAGTTTGCTCCAACTGTTGAAATGCAGAACTATATGACTGCAGCCCATATTTATGATACCAAAGAAGAAAATAAAATATGTGATAATATTGATGATGAAATAACTTTGGTTAGGTTTATATTTTACTAATAAGTGTTGATAAATTTGTTATAAATCCATATTTTAATTTTACTATTATAACTTATTATAAATCAAAAGACTGATTATAAAGAATTTAAGACATTTAAAATAAATATTTGTACATTTATTTATTTATTTAAACATTTAATTCTATATGCAAACTCTATTAATAATTATTAATTATTAAATCAACCTTGGTGTGTACCATATTTTTTATGGAAAGTACCATTATTTAGTTATGTTGGTACCATTTTATCAATTCTGCCATATGGCAACGCTGTATTATATTCAACTGAAAGTTATTTAATTATTATAAAATTATTATTTTATTACCTATTATATTATTATATTTATTATTATAATTAATAATTATACTCACAAATGACACATTTACACATCAACATGAGTGTAAATAAAAATGTTATGAAAATAAATAACGAACAAACAATGCATTTCATAGACTATTATGAAAAAGAAGAAGTCTTATCGAATACAAAATTAGAATCCTACAGAAATAGAGATGCTAGAGGTGAAGCCGTGAATAGAATAGTTTTAGGAATGAATATTGAAGGTTTGTTATTTTTATTTGACCTAACTAACATATTATTTAACATATTACCAAAAAATAAGAAAATCCCAAGTCTGCTTTGTTTTTATAGCTGTAAAATTGATATTTTTAGAGTAATAGGTAATCTAAGAATCCATATAAGTATTCTTATTATTTCTCAATACTTTAACAATAATAATTAATAGAAAGACAATAATTTTTTAAAAATTTTGAAAATTATATTAAAGCTCAAGTATATACTATTACTGAACTCTTCCAAATGATTGTGAAAATTATATGTAAATATTTTTTTTGGTACTTTAAGGATAAAAAGAAGAACTGATACTGCAGTGGAAGGGATACAGGTCTATAAAGAACACAAGGATAGTGTTGAATTTTGATTAAAATTTGAATGCAATAATAAATCATTATAAATTTACATTTGAAAAACGATTCTAAGTGAAGTACTGCCAAATTGTGGTATTTAGGTGAATCATTTAAGTGGGCATATATTGAACGTAGAGACTTATAAATGTAAACATTTTAATCAATACATATTTTATCTGATAAAATTCTCTCAAAATCGTATTTCTACATATAATTATTTATAATTGCATTCAAATGTTAATCAAAATTCAACACTATCCTCTTCTGTATCTCTTTGTATCCCTTCCACACAGTCTTGTAAAGTATTTGAGTAAAAGTAATTAAATAAATGTATTTAAATACTTTTATAGTATTTGAAATGTTTGTATTGAAAAAAAAATACTTTTATTTAAATATCTATTTTTTTTATTTTTATATATAAATAACTATCAACTTATTATATCAACTAAAATATATTATAGAACAAATGAACAAACAAATTAAAATTAAAATTAAAAAACAGATTACAATATTAAATATTTATCTGATCTAGAACTATTTTTAATTTTTCAGTTTTTAATCAATATAATAATTTACTATGTTTAATCCTACAGGTTAATGAATGTTGTTAGGCTGTAAAATATTGATAATAAACATAAGGCACATTAGCACTTAGACATACCTAATGAAACATAACCAATTTAGAATTTCAATTATTTAAGGGTAACTTTTTAATATTATAATCATATTTAATATCAAGTACATCATCTAAGCAAAATAGGTAAAAGTATGGTTATTAAATAAGAAACACTACAATTTAAGTATTTGTATTTGTTCTTAAATACTTTTTCTTAGAAATATTTTTAATGTATTTTAAATACATTCTGAAAAATGTAATTGTATCTGTATTTGAATAAAATTTTAAAAATATTTTTTACATGACTGTTTCCACAGCATTTTTTCTTTTCTTTTTTTTCAAGCTCTTCTTTTTGTTATTAAATATAATACAACATTATAAAATATATTGTAATCATATATAGACATATCTGCACCACCAGAAATTGAGACAAATTTATACCATTGTATGTCTGTATTTACTTGATACATCTAGTTCAACTAAAAAAAATAATAATTCCGTTTTTAAGGCTTTGGACCCGATCACGAAATTAGTAAATTTAAAAATTTAAGAAGTTCATATTGCCAAGAACTAAAAAAAATTGCAACTAATAAAAAATCTGGAACATCTTTAGAAAATGTTTATGTACCACATGTAGTTTGGTTTACCAAAATGAACTCATTTTTAAAACCTTATGTGACTATGAGAGATACATGCTCAAATTATGTAAGTATATTAAAATAATTAATTACAAAAATCAAAAGTATTATGAACTTATTTAATTAATTTCCACTGTCAAGGAACAGCTCCTTCTCCATTATTATATGTACAATAATCATCTCTGATTTTCTTAGCATTTGTACTTGCATTTCTGTGATTTATTGGTGGTAAATCTATCATGCAACTTTGATTTTGTCTCCATGATCCATTTGTGATTTCATAATTGTAATCTTCGTGATCAATAAGACCCGGTAGTAAATAGGCTTTAATTGTTTTTCGTAACCAATTATGTATCGCAACAAGCAAGAACAATTTTATCGACATTATAAGGTAACAATGGGATTGGTCTCTCAAAAATTCTAAATTTGCTCACAAGTATACCAAAAATTTTCTTTCATTTTCTGATATTCTTCTAGCCCTGGATAATCTATAGTTGAAAATTGTTTGTTCTCTTGTTAAATTTCTTCTGTTGTAAGGCTTCATCAAATACGTCTTGAGAGGAAAAGCATCATCAGCTACAAAAACAACATCGTCTGGAGTATTTAGAGTATTATTTTCCAATGCTCCAAAAAAAGAGCTTTCTTGAAATACACCACCATCTGATGCTTTTCCATTTGCACCAACGTCAATGTAAAACAGTAATTGTGGTCAATTAATACCAATAATATAATGCTGTACTGGTGTTTATAGTTATAAAACTCTGATCCACTTTTAGGTGGTGCTTTAATGATGATTTGTTTTCCGTCCATTGCTCCGATGCATCTCGGAAAATTCCATCTCTTTTAAAAACCTTCTTCTATTTTATCACATGCACTTTTTGTTTTTGGCACCTAAAAAAAAAATATTTTAAAATATTTAATTTTCAGGTGATATCGAATGACAACAAAAGTAATGATATGGAAAAAACTGATCAAGAAAATCAAGCTATGTATGATTTAAATGAAAGTTTTAAAGTAAACGCCAGTATGAATGAACTAGAATCGAATTCAACAAAACCGGATCCAAATACTTTTACAAATAATACTGATAATACAACTATTAAAAGAAAACCATTTAAAAGTCCAAAAAAACGAGATTTGAATTTGAAGATGAGAAAATTTGAGACCCTAAAATCGAGCTCTTAAGTGTAAGTAAGTGAGACTAACACTGTATTAGCTACAGTTAAACAATTAGATGGTATAGCTGAAAGAGCTCAAAAGTTGGCTCAAAATAGTAAAAAAGAAGACAGTTTTGATCAGTTCGGAAAATACAATTGCATAATTATTAAGAGACCTACCAAATAAAAAAGCATGTTTATTACAACAACATATTGTTGTAAGCCGGAGTTTCTAATTCCGTTTACAAATTATTTAGTTAGATGTTGAGTTGAGTCAAACACGATTAAATAATAAATACAAAATAATATTATATTTGATTTAAAAATATATCGCAATTTGTTTGAAATCGGGCATAGTAACTGCGTCTAGCACCAAATTTCAACTACCTTACAATAGTTAGAATTTAGTCTTATATAATAGTATATAATATTCTCTTAAGTCTTAATTAGTAAATATGATTAAGTATAAAAGACAGATTATTGTTATAATTAAATAGTTCTAAAAACAAGTAATGACTAATAAGTTACAATGTTCATAATAATAATACAATTATTAATTTTAGTATTCTTAATATCTAATGTGATACAGATATGACAATAATAATAATATTAATATAGATATAATACTAATGTGGAACAAAGGTTCACAACAATATGACCAACATGATTATGAAGGAAATGATAGAAAATTCCAACCAAAATATAATTCATGAACTACAAAGTTCTGTTGACTGTCAAACTATTACAGATGAAAGTTATCTCAGATCTCCTGCTATGTTTGATGAACTGTTATCAGAGACCGAAGATTATTATATTACAGACTTGAATGAAGTGACTTTATGAAATGCACAAATATAAATTATTTTAAATATTCCTATTTATAATAATTAGTAACTAAAAGAAAGGATTTGTTATTTTTTTTTTTTCATTTTTTATACGAGGTAATATTTATTTTTATTTTTGTTCATTTATCAATTTGAGTATTTATGTTTAATGTTTAAAATATAAAATTTAAAAAAAAAAATTGTTTTGACTTACTTCAATAAATTCTGCAGAGCTGTGTATATTTCGGAACAAACTTCAGGTAAAAATAAGCTGATAGTACTTTAGGAACTCTAAAAAAATATTCCAAGCTTTTAAATTAATCGCCCGTTGCTAAGTAGCGAATGTTAATTTCAGTTTAATATCTGCTGGTATAAAGCTGGTATAGCTTCCCTCATTGTTGTGTCCATTTTTTGAATATTGTATTTAATTTTATTTAACAAATAGTCAAAATGTGTATCCGACATTCTTAAAATGTTTTTGAAATCTTCCGGATATTCAATTTGTAACTCGTGTGAAATAAACGTAGAACCGCCATTATTTTTAAGCTTTTCAATCCATTGTCTTACCCACCATCTCCTTTTCTTTTTACTTTTTAACTTGGATTTATCACTTTCTGTTAAACGTTGTTTCAGTTGTTGAGCCAACACACCAGACAAAATAGTACACGCTTCCGCCACTAACGACTCCAATCTTTATTACTGAACTAAAAAATCGTGTTAACACGAATAACTGAACTAAAATCTTGTTAACGTGTAAACACCTTCACGATTCATGAGAAGCTTCTTGAAACCACGTTCGTGAGTGACAACTAACACGATCTTGAAATGCGATCATGGCTCACGTCTCGTGTAAACTTAGCTTAATTTACTTATTACACTTAGTTATATGTATATGTAAATATAATATATGTATGTGTCTATATATAATTAATTTAATATGTTCATTACGCTTTAATAATAATATTTATAAATTAAAAAAATTTGTATTAAAGGTAATAAAAATACATTTTTAATGATGTTTAACATTATGATACTGAAATCAAGAATAATACCTATATTATATATGTACATATTTTTATAATATAACAAGGTGGTGTAATTCAATTTCAAAAATAAATCATAGTATAAAATAATTTTTTTCAATTATAAAGAAATATTTATAAAATAAAATTTAAAAATATTTTACAAACAATTTTTAATTATAATTTTTAAATGTTTCATGAGAAATATTTATATAATAATTGGGAAAACATTATATAAACATTAAAAAAAAACATTTTTCTAATAAGAAAAGTGGAAGTTTGAAACATTTATTTAGTCATTTCATTATAAATGAAATAATTATAAATTATCAAAATAATATTTTTTTGCCATCTGGGTATGTTCAATCAGTTAAAAAATAATGGCTAGACAATATCTCTTTGTCTCGTAAGTAGCTTCACCACTGCTAATATTCACATTGACCACACCAGTTTTAGCATTGTATACAATGGCTGGACATTGTATTACAATGACTTGTCAATGACTTGTCATGAAAATAACTATGTATTATTTACTTTCCCAAATACCTTAGACATTGTATACAATGTCTGGGCTTGTATTACAATGCCCGATTTATCCACTTGGACCGTAACATATATATTGTATGTCTTTGATATTCAAATTCAAGAATATCTCTAAATGATTAACGATTACTATGGTCACTTCATGCGTAATTTTCCCAGAAATGTAAACATATAAATTGTTATGAATCAGAAATTTTTGGGAGTTGGTAATAATTATAATATAATAATGTATTTTAGATGAATTTTCTAAATAAGCTTGCAATAAAATTATACTTATACTTATATATATATGTCTTCAATTGTGCTATTATTATGAAAATAAAATTGCTATAATAGTATGCAATTTGGATACCCAGTATCTGATCTAGTTTACTAGAATTACAAGTTATATTCCATACATATTGCATAAGTTTTTACAACACAATTCTAACTGCTTGTAGACGTTTCATTAATGTTTTCTGTGGACAGCGCCGGAGGACTTTGTGTTTGAACGAACTGAATCGGTGTGCAACATAGATTCCTGAATCTCCACGATTCTCCAGTGATAACAACATCAGGTGCTTTATTCCATGGTATGCCAGCTGGTATGATGAAGTCTACTATAATCTTAGTTTCGTCTTTTTCCGGGTTTACTTTAATATTAATCGCCACTGCACGTCTTAAGTAATCCAAAATGTTACGCATCGCTTGTCGGAAATCCACGTCTGGTAGATCCGTTAACAGATCATACTCCACGTATTCCATTAGTTCTTTCAACATAATTCTAACCGAATCTAAACGTTTCGTGAGGATTACAAATGCATTGCGCATCCATTTATCTACCACGGGAACTGACGGATCTTCACTGTTCGTGGCTGCATGTCGGCAACGAGGCAAGACAGGTGGTCGTTGTCGTAAATTGATGGGCGCGGATATCAGTTTGATTGCCTCTTCTAAATCGTTATCCGTCAGTGGCTTGAAAACACCCACAATTTCCGGAGGATCACATCTGTGACGACAATTAAAGGGTTCTTCGATTATAATTTATAGGTGATGTCATAAGAATATTAATACCTGATGTTTTAAGAACATAATGCAATACAGTTATTTTTATCGTTAATATTAATTTTAATGTAAATGCTTTTGTTTATGTTTAATCAATTTATATCTTCCTAAGTAGGTCTAAAGATGTATGATGTATGACTGGTAAAAAGCAAAAGGCTAAACTTTGGAGGACAGCAAGAAAACAGTTATAAAAGTAGAGGCGAAGTGTCATTTTTAAGAGTATAAATGACACTAATTAAAACAGATACCACTTAGACTTAGTTACTACTGTTGTCCTTTATTGTGTTTTATAATGGGTAATATTGATAATACAGTTGTTACGATTATATGAAATTTAATTTTAACTTTTTATTTTTTCCCGTGTTTAAACAGAATAAATATTTAAAAAAGATAAATACATTATAAACTGACATTATTAAAAAAAGTTACACTAGTTAAATTTACTAAATAAATTGTTTACATACACCTTATTTTATTTATATCAGAATTTACTATGAATTCGATGAAATATTCGTCGTAGATACCAAGAGAAATTCAGATTCAAATTTTTTTTTTTAATTTCATTATGATACAGTTCTGAAATCTAAGCTGGTTTCATCAACTACAAGGTCATGTAATACACACGTTTAAAGAGGAAAATATTGTAAAAAAAAAAAAAAAGTAAAGGAAGGCATACTGGTGTGGAAGAGATACAGATGTAAAGAGTATAGTGTTGAATTTTAATTAAAATTAGAATGCAATAATAAATCATTACATTCATAAAAACGATTTTGAGCGAAGTTCATCAGATCATAGTAAAATAAATAAGAAATATGCTCGACTCGATACCATGTTTTCGTCGTAGTCTGTGCATGTGCAGCGTCTTGACTTTTTGTGCATAATGCATTCGTGCATTCGGTTCACATCGATTTCCCGATGATAACCGAAGGTAAAAATAATGCAATATTACTTTGGTCGTAATAATCATAGTAAAATAAATTTAATTACACCCGCTGGTATTCTACGATAAACGAAATGCAAACGAAATACACGTGACGTCACTTGACTTTTTATATGTTGCCTATCCAAAATTAACGTCAGGCGATGCGCACTACTATCAGTCGAGCATACTTCTCATTTATTTTACTATGCATCAGATAAGATATTATGTATCGATTAAAATATTTTCCTTTATCAGTATCTACGTTCAATAAAAATAATTGATCATAAAACCACTAATTAAGACAACTTAATACCTAAATCTGGCAGTACCTCGCTCAGAATCGTTTTTCAAATGTAATGATTTATCTATCATTGCATTCAAATGTTAGGCAAAATTCAACACTATCTTCTTTACATCTGTATCCCTTCTCTTATTTTTGAATTTTAAACGAAGCAAAAATGTATTGGTTTTACAATGATGTGTGTTTTTTTTATACGTATATATATCTGTTGACTAGATTTAATATATTTTCAAATTCATAATACAGGACATTGTAATTACCCCTCACCTACAAATAAACACTGTACACTGGACATCAAAATTATTAGGTTTTTTTTTTAGTTTTTAATGAAAAAAATACACTTTAAAATTTTTCAGTAAAATTACATAATAATTTTGGAGACATAGTAAGAATAAAGAATAAATAATGTATCTTTATATATTATTAAAACGTGAGGCGATTTCTTATGACAGTTATATCTGAAGTTCTACTGGACCGATTTTCATAATTTTTTTTTCTAATGCAAGTACTCGGTGAGCAAATGAGCCATCAGAAGAGAAAAGTCAAAAAAAATAATTATTTACATAGTTATTAGACTTTTAAGTTTGCCGTATGTAGGGATGTGGGTCGAAAATATCGATATTTGGTTATATTATATATTATTATTAGTACTAGCTGAATTACCTGTCATTGCCGGGTTACAATAAAATAATTAAATAGTTGAATAATTTTATACATAATATACTATATAGCTTTAATTTCATTAAATATTAAATATTATTATTATTATTTATTATTTTTCATTATATATTATATCGTTTTCATTTAAAATGGAATACCAATTAATTCCTATAGTAGGTGATGGAAATTGTTTATTTCGTTCCGTGGCATATGTAATATTTGGCACGCAAGAAAAACATCGAGATATTCGATTGAGAGTTGTCAACTTGGTGATAAATAATTGGGATGTGTATAAAGACTTTGTTATAGGTGAGCTTTCGTATAGGTTACCTATTTATAATTATAATGATTATGAACATTTGATGAGCTTAGAAGGCGAGTATGCTGGTCACGTCGAACTTGAATGTAATAGTCGACTTTATCCAGGGCATACATTTTGTGTGTACAGATCTAATGATCTTAATGAATTTGTAGATTATGGTTCTGGAGCTGTAATGTGTAATTTATTTTTTCCTGGCCCTGTTGACACTGGACATTTTAATGTTAGTTTTTGATAATAATACAGGTATAAATAAACAAAATTCATTTATTCTACCTGATCAAATAAATGTAAACACTAAAAAAAAAGCGTAAAACTCATTCTTTAACTGGAAGACGCGAAAGAAAAAAACGTAATAAAAACCATAATCAGAGTGCGTTTAAATTATTAAGTTATAAATGTGCTTTATCATACAGTATAGTTCACGTTACTCCTTATAGTTTGGGTAATTTAACATTTAAATGCGAGGATTGTCATTCGTTGCACTTTGAGTGTGAAAAAACGACTAGAGATCATTTCAGTTTTTGTTGTGGTAATGGCAAAATATCTTTAGCGGAGTGCCGTTTGCCTAAAGAAATATTTGATTTGTTTGTTGGTGAAAATGATGAGTCTAAACAATTTAGAGAATATATACGTCAATATAATAGTGCGATGTCATTTGTTTCTTTTGGTTCTCAAATAACATTACCATCGGGGTATGGGGCTTATTGTTTTAAAATACATGGTGATATATATCATCGTATTAGCTCCCTTTATCCTAGCTATGGCCAAAATCCATCCTATGGTCAATTATATATTTTAGACTTTGCCGAAGCAAACAAAGTTAGATTGAACAAATCACAAAATATATTACTAAAAAGTTATATACTTGATAAATTACATAATGTATTATCTAACATTAATCCATATGCTAAATCATACAAACAAATGCATGAACTGACGGTTCATGGTGAGAGTTCAACTACTATTAATATGGTTATGCGATTTTATCATGAACCTAGAGAAGATATCCGTAGGTACAATGACCCAACAATTTCTGAAATCGCAGCAGTATTTGAATCTTCAGATGGCGCACCTCCTTCACACAGACAGAATGCTGAAAATTTCCCCTATAGCGCTATATTTTACAAGTTATAAATTTAATTTATCAATCAAAGCGACAAAAATTACTATATTCTGTATACCTACTTGTATAGTTGTATAAAGTACAAATAATGGAGATAACATTGTAAATGTATTTAATTATCACTATTCAGAATTCTGATCTAAACCTGTATATCTACTTATTATGTGGATATACTTTTATAGTTTAAAAATATATGGCTATCAAAATCCCATCTCATAATAATTTATATACAAGAGATACAATTTATGTACAAGAGATACAATTTATGTACAAGAGATATTTTTGATTGGAGATATTTTTGACTGGAGATATATTTTCGGAGATATTATGACATAGAACCTTTTATATGTATAATGCACTTATGTTTATATTTTCGAACAGTACTTTGTTTTTTTTAATATTATGTTAAAAATAAAAATCTATGTAATTTTGATTAAATAATAAAAAATAATAAATTATTACATTCGAAAAACGATTCTGAGCGAAGTACTGTCAGATTTAGGTATTTAGGTGACTCATTTATGGGTCTTATTGGTATTTATATTGAACGTATAAGCTGAATGATTGTAAAAATTTTAATCCATACATATATTATATGATAAACTTCGCCAAAAATCGTTTTTCGATTGTAAGGATTTATCATAATATTATTATTATTCAAATTTTAATTAAAATTCTACACCATCTTCCTTACACCTGTATTAGCTCTTTTTAACATTTAGATTTTTAGAAAAATATTGAAGCGTCAACGCCGAAGTCAAGATAATATGTTTGTTCTTCTAAAAATATGAAAACAGTCTATTAGCCCATTTTGCCTTTTACCACTCGATATTGTTATTGATATCCTAGTTGTCTCTTATTAACATATTGGGCTATATAGTTGTCATAGTTTAGCTAATTTAAACTACCTATCTGGATATAATTTTACATTACATTAACTATAATCCTTATTATTATTATTACTTGTCGCGATAATGGTCTGATTGTTCCAGCCACATCATAGCTCTATTGCACTGCATTAATTCATCTCGGCAGAGTAAAATCGCTTTATTTTGAGTTTGTTTTAATTTCAACAAACGTTCACGCAAAATTGAAATACCGGATTTGCATGGACAGAGAGTTGACAATTTAAGATCGGACAATTTATTTATTAACACTGCGATCTTTCGCAATGGCGATAGACGTTTGAAGTTCTCATTTATTAAGTCTTCTGGATCAGATTCATCCATCATATCACGTTTAACCATGAACCACCCGACTGATAATATGATAATAACTAAAGCAATGACGGCGAAGATTTCAGACAACATTTTGACGATTCTTTATTTATCTAATTTAAAATAATTTCCTTTTTATCCTTATTAGAAATACAACATAAAAAATATAAGTGTTCCGATTGAAAAAATTTTCTACCGTATTACCGTAGGCTACGTTAGCCTAGTTGGAAACAAATATCATATAATATATTTATTTGTGTTAGTTGTTATGACATTATAACATATTAAATAATATTGATATCGCATATAGGAACACGTGGCACGACCGACTACTTAATGAAATAAATTTATATAATACTAATTGAAATAATTTATACTTATTTCTTAAATTACATTATAGATATAAAAAAAAATTAAAAATTAAATTAATATTTGTAATTTTTGCGTCAAACGTGGTCACACCAGTCATCAGCGTAGTGCGGCCGTCAGCTAGTTTTATTACATTAGTAGCATCTGAACAATGTCCACCATATATTTTTTGCTATCCACGGCTTTACGTAAGATTTTAGTATTTTACCACCTGAAAATCAAACAACGCCATTACATATCCACTCGAAAATTCTAACTCTACCGCAGGGGTCATCGTATCCTCTGAAAATGCTCCGGAGGACATAGCAAATAACATACTATTTTGCACCTATTTAATTAAATATTATAACACTAATATTATACATTAAGGCCGGTATCTTATTATCGTGGTTACGCCGCGCTAAAGTACCGCTTCAATATGATCCACAATATAAATTTTATTTTAAAGCCAATTTAAATAAATTTTGCACCTCCTGTATATTTCATCCAGTTACGCCACTGACAATATCTATAACTAAGTTAAACAATGCATAATGGGTTATTTCCTATAATATTTGTCAAAACTTACTATTTCCATTATTCTGCAATAACAAAGGTGATCAATATTTGTTTTTATTTTAATTGTTAAGTTTTGTTTTTATATTTTATACACATATAAAGTCTTAATTGCCTTTAACTTCAAAATAGCCCGATTGTCGTGAAATATAGAAACCGAATTCGTCGAAATTTCAGTATTCGTGAAAAATGCTGATTTTTCGCCGTGTTGCACTCTAGTCTTTGTTAACATTAATGCAAATTCTTTACCACCTTTTTGTCTCATGATGTTATTCAGATGTAAGGAACGTGCTATCAAATAGAGACTCAAAGGATTGTAATCGTCGGTTGAAGATATAATAAAAAAAATAATTAAATGTTGCCAGGAGTGTAAGTTCTACATCTAACTGTTGGTCATCAATTGCTCATGAATCGTACATAACAATTACTGCACATTTTATTGGTGACCAATGGTGCCAAAATCATACACCCTGACAACTCACAAATTAGACGATCGTCATACAGCTTCAAATCTATCGAATCAATTAGAAATTACTTTTAAGAAATGGAAAATCTATCAAAGAATTATGGCAGTAGTTGAGGCGGTACGGTCTCGGTGTCACCGTAGTCCGCACTCTCAGTGGTGGATAAAAGGATGGGTCCACTTGTCTGACGAATACAAATACGTACCGATCTGACGAGGTGTCGTAGACGAGCAACGGCCCGTCCAGACTGTCGTTGTCGGTTAGCATGTCGGTATGGCGGTGTATCCGGCTTGACGGGCGGAGGCAAAAAGCTACACCCGACTCGCCGTTTAGGTCGAGAAGCACGATTCGCTCGTTCCCTCCGAGTCTCCTTTCCATAGTTGGATTGGAGGTCTCGGTGTGTACTAGCGCACCACCTAGGTTGGTGGCTGACTAGGAAGACAGATCGCGCCCGACATCGTTCGTACAGGTGTACCGTGTACGCACCATGATATAATAAACTAGGTATGATGTGAAATGTAAAATACGCATCTCCGTCTCCCCACCTACCGACCACAAATTAAGATTATACCGACAGTAGCCCGGTAAAATGGCGCTGGACTTTCGCCTTTTTTCATTGGTTGTAAGAATTATCAAGCATCTTTTTGTTATCAGTTATCTAGTTAAAGTAAAATTTTATTTTTCACTATTATTTTGTTTGTGATACCTTTTACAATTTATAAGTTTTGTGCTTTCAAGGTAAAACTTTAAAATAAGAAATAAAATACATAATATTATAATAAATTAATAACAATATAAAAATTAAATAAATTGTTGATTATTATAATTCGTAATTTGTACTAAAATACCGCCAAAATATATTATAATTCATGATAGTATTGTAACCCAATGAGAAACGGCGAAAGACCAGCGCCATACTTGCGCCAACTATAACGCAAATACGCTCATTGATATCATACCTAGTTTATTATATCATGGTACGCACCATAACGGGCCGTGTCATAGTTAGTTACTGACAATACAAAAAATGTGTTAAATGCAGTTGATTTTATTGGATATTACCGAAAAATAAAGATCTTACATGGTTATCTTCTATAATATAAAAATGAATCGCAAAATGTGTTGGTGAGCGCATAACTCAACAACGCCTGGACCAATTTGGCCAAATCTTTTTTTAAAATGTTCGTTGAAGTTCAAGGATGGTTTTTACGGCGAGAAAAATTAGAATTATTGCTGGAAAAACCCTAAAAATAGCCCTTTTCTTTTTCTAATACAAATGATTTGTAACTAAAACGTAGTCAATTTGAGCTTTATTGCTATGGTATTATTTTTGCTTTATTGCTATGGATAGTGTTTGTTTAGTTCGTGATTAGTGAAAAAATAATTTAAAAAAAAAATAATTAAAAAATAATTTATATTTGATATGCCTCCTATAAGACGAAGCAATTTAGGTAGAAGAACCAGACATGCTACAAACCAAGCTAATTACCTATCTAATCGTACTGCACAAGAACGTGACGACGGAAATGAACGTGAAAGAATTCGGATATCACAAACGCGTGAAGCGCGAGCGCGACATTCAACTAATAATCGCGCAAGTTTGAATCGAGCTGCTTTCAGTTACGATGTGTCAATTGACTACAGTAACTACCAATGTGTTGTTATTGGTTCTATGAACTCGGTTTGCTCACACTGTAAGGCATTAAAATACAAAAACGAAGCCAATGGATTGTGTTGCGCAAATGGTAAAGTGAAATTGATACCATTGGATCCACCACCAGAACCATTGTACTCATTGGTTTCAGGAATAGGAACAGATTCTATACACTTTTTGACACATATCCAACAATATAACAATTGCTTTCAAATGACTTCATTTGGGGCAACAAATGTAGTTCGGGAAAATTTTATGCCAACTTTCAAGGTATGTATTATAGCAGTTACTCATAATTATTTTAGCGAACAAAATTTTCTGTCACCAAAGTTAAGATGTGTCACTAATCTTCAATTTCTTAATCATTACGAAATATATCACTTAGTCATCATATTATATGGTGATTCAGTTTCAGTGACACTTTTATTATATTTTATATTTGATAGATATTAGTTAAAACTAAATATATACTTTTTAAGATCAAATATTATTTAAGTTTGATCACTGACAATCCATTAATTTATACCACACCATAATATTTTTTTTTATTTACAGATACAAGGGCAAATATATCACAGAGCAGGTTCACTGTTACCAGTGTCAGATAGCGACAACAAATTCCTGCAAATTTATTTTATGGGCAATTCACCACAAGAAATTGATCTGCGTTGTGCACATAACAATTTAGTAAAGAGGTCTATTGTAGAACAATTACAAACTTTATTTCATCAACACAATCAATTGATTATATTGTTTAAAACTGCCCTGGATCTGATGCCATCCGATAATCACAAAATTGTAATCAGAGCTGATAAAACACCTGCAGGTCAACATACAAGACGTTTTAATGCACCAACTATTGATGAAGTTGCTATCGTTGTAGTTGGAGAAAACTTGGAATCCCGTGATATTGTTTTACATCGTCGGAATGATCAATTACAACGTATAAAGGAAACACACCGCTCATATGATGCACTGCAATATCCCATTATATTTTGGCAAGGTGAAGATGGCTACGATTTCTCAATAAAAATGATAAATCCCAATACAGGTAACTAAAATATTAGTTTAGCTATGGCGATAATATCTCAGTCATTATATTATGTATTTTAATTTTATATTTGAATGTTATTAAAACAAAATCTATTTACAGGTTCTTAAACCAACAAAAAAGTCAGTTCAATGAACTATTATTCATACCGCCTAATGATTCGGGAAAATTAAGATAATCACATATTGAAATGTCGGCGATTATATCACAAATATGTTGTTGACATGTATGTTAAAATTGAAACGGAGAGATTAACATTCATCAGGTTGAATCAAACCAAACTCCGATCTGAAGAGTATATACACCTTCGAGATGCGATTAATACTGATGGAAATGCACAGAATGTCGGTCGGATGACTATTCTTCCAGCAACATACATCGGAAGCCCTCGGCATATGCACGAATATGCTCAAGATGCCATGTCGTATGTTCGTCATTATGGTACAGCAGATTTGTTCATCACATTTACATGCAATCCGCAATGGATAGAAATCAAGCGGGAGTTATTCTCTGGGCAATCACCCATTGATCGTCATGATATTACAGCCAGAGTCTTTAGACAAAAGTTGAAATCTTTAATGGATTTCATCGTAAAACATAATGTGTTTGGTGAGACACGCTGCTGGATGTATTCTGTGGAGTGGCAGAAACGAGGATTGCCACATGCACACATTTTGATTTGGTTGGTTGAAAAGATAAGGCCAAATGAAGTTGATGCAGTGATATCAGCTGAAATCCCTAATGTACAAGTAGATCCTGGATTGCATGAGGTAGTTATCAAAAACATGATACATGGTCCCTGTGGAACTCTTAATCAAAATTCACCGTGTATGATGGATGGTAAATGTTCAAAACGATATCCACGGACATTAATATCGGAAACAATTACTGGTAATGACGGTTATCCATTGTATCGTCGCAGATCGACAGGAGAAAAAGGAAAATCAACAATTGTCAAATTAAATCAACAAGATATTGAAATAGATAATCGTTGGATTGTTCCATATTCACCCATTTTATCAAAGACATTCAAAGCACACATCAACGTTGAATCTTGCCATTCAGTGAAATCTATTAAATACATTTGCAAATATGTAACCAAAGGGAGTGATATGGCTGTGATTGGAATTGGTGCACAGAATTCCAATGATGAAGTTACCCAATACCAAATGGGCCGCTATGTCAGTAGTAATGAAGCAGTTTGGCGAATATTTTCTTTTCCTATTCATGAGAGACACCCTTCTGTTGTTCACTTAGCTGTGCATTTAGAAAATGGACAAAGAGTGTATTTTACAGCACAGAACGCAGTACAAAGAGCTGCTCAGCCGCCACCATCTACTACATAACCCAGTTTTTTTGAGACATGCCAAAACGATGATTTCGCACAAACATTGCTATATTCTGAAATGCCAAAATATTATACCTGGAATCAATCCTCAAGGAGATTTATACGACGGAAACAAGGAAAACCAGTTCCAGGATATACAGATGTATATTCCACCGATTCGATTGGCCGGATTTATTCAGTTCTTCCAAGCAATCATGAATGTTTTTATTTACGACTGCTATTAGTCAATGTACGTGGCCCAACATCATTCCAACAGTTACGAACTGTTGATGGTGAATTGTGTGGATCCTACAGAGAAGCCTGTCAACGTTTGCAATTGCTTGAAAATGACGCTCATTGGGATCAAACTCTCAATGATGCTGTAATATCATCACACGCTCATCAAATACGAACATTGTTTTCTATAATCATATCTACATGCTTCCCATCAAACCCAATTGATTTGTGGATCAAGTACAAAGATTATATGTGTGATGATATTTTGTATCAAATACAGAATAGAATGGGAAATCCAAATATACAAATCAGTGAAGAAATTTACAATGAAGCATTGATTTCAATTGAGGACATGTGCTTGATAATGTCAAACAAACTATTAATTCAATTAGGCCTGACCGCGCCCAATCGTCCAATGCATGACGCTTTTAACCAAGAGGTGCATCGAGAAAGACTGTATGATCTCAACGCTTTGAAAGAATTAATTCAAACAAATCTTCCACTGTTAAATGAACAACAGAAGTATGTATTTGAAACTCTTATGAAAGTAACAAATGATGAAACTGGAGGGATTTACTTCATAGATGCACCTGGTGGTACAGGAAAAACTTTTTTGATTTCATTAATATTAGCAACAATTCGCTCACAAAATAAAATTGCACTTGCACTCGCTTCGTCGGGAATCGCAGCAACTTTGCTTGAAGGTGGTCGAACAGCCCATTCAGCACTAAAATTGCCATTAAATATGCAAAGCAATGAAACTCCAACCTGCAACATTTCGAAGAACTCTGCAATGGCAAAGGTTTTGCAGCAATGTAAATAGATTGTTTGGGATGAATGCACGATGGCACATAAAAAATCTTTGGAGGCTTTGGACAGAACCTTAAAAGATCTACGGAGCAATAATAACCGATTTGGTGGTGCAATGATTTTATTAGCAGGAGATTTTCGTCAAACATTGCCGGTGATTCCACGATCAACGCCAGCTGATGAACTCAATGCATGTCTAAAGTCCTCCAGTTTGTGGAAACATGTCAAAGTACTTCATTTAAGCAAGAATATGCGTGTCGAGTTGCAAAATGACCAATCTGGAAACATATTCTCTAAACAACTCATTGACATTGGTAATGGCAAATTTCCTATAGACATGTTGACTGGCTGCATTAACTTTCCTCAAAGTTTTTGTCAGTTAACTCGATCAAAAGATGAACTTATTCAGAAGGTGTTTCCAGATGTTTCTCAAAATTACAGAAACCATGATTGGTTGAGCGAACGAGCTATACTGGCTGCAAAAAACATAGATGTAAATGTATTAAATTTCAAAATTCAAGAACAAATTACAGGCGAATTGAGGATATATAAATCAGTTGATTCGGCTACTAATCAAGATGATGTAGTCAACTATCCACCGGATTTTTTAAACTCGCTGGATTTGCCAGGATTGCCACCTCACAATCTTCAATTAAAAGTTGGATCGGTGGTTATAATGTTGCGAAATATCAACCAACCGCGTCTTTGCAACGGTACACGGTTAGCGATAAAAAAATTACTAAACAATGTGATAGAAGCAACTATACTTATAGGAAAGTATAAAGGAGAAGATGTTCTCATACCGCGCATCCCAATGATTCCGACTGATGTGCCATTTGAGTTTAAACGACTACAGTTTCCAGTGTGTCTTGCTTTTGCTATGACTATAAACAAGTCCCAGGGGCAATCATTAAGTGTTTGTGGTATTAATCTAGAAAACCCATGTTTCTCCCATGGTCAATTGTATGTTGCCTGTTCCCGTGTTGGAAAACCATCAGATTTGTTTATCTATGCGCCAGGTAATCAAACAAAAAACATCGTATACCACAAAGCACTACAATGATAATAATAATAATTATGATTCACATGATTAACAATAAAGCGATTACTTACTTTTAAATCCTTATATATGTTTTATTTAATTATTTTTTATTCACAACGCCCTATCACCAGGGTGACGGTTCTGTTCAGGAGAATTTTTTAATATACGTAGGCACAAAAACTGCCACATTACAAATCTTTTTGACAGGACGAAGTCTGTCGGGTCAGCTAGTTGTATATAATATCTTTTTATCTTTTTAATGCTTTTAAATTCATTCTTTAAAAACAATTTAGAAATTTACTTTTCAAATTTGAAGTTAGATTTTTAATTTTTATACTTAGTTAATATAAAATGTATATCACCTATAAATATACACATTTGCAGTAAAAATGAATAATTATTAAATACGTTTATACCTATAGGTACCTATTGTATTATAAAAATCAAATGAATAAACGTTATCTAAATTATATATTTATAAATGTTATACTGTACTTATAATACATATAATGTACATATGCACATTATTATCATCTAGGTTATAAAATAGATAAAAAATAATAATTTATATTTAAGGCCCCTAAAAATGATGTGAATGATATATTAAATAAAAGAAAAGTTGAAATTCAAAATTCATTTAAAGAGAAATTAGGATTGCTAGTGGATATTCCAATTCCAAAACCAGGTTTCGGCACTACCAATGATGGAAATACAGCTAGATGATTTTTCAAGAATCCACAAATATTAGCTGATATAACCGAAATTGATGTAAGGTTAATTGAACGGTTTGGTATAATTTTACAAAGTTTGTCGTGTAGACGTTATTTAAATTTCGAAAAAATTGGAAATTATTGTTGGGAAACTGCCCAGTTGTATACAAGTTTATATAATTGGTACTATATGCCACCATGTGTCCATAAGATTTTATTGCATGGTGCTTCCATAGGTAAATCATTTATATTACCAATTGGACAAATGAGTGAAGAAGCACAGGAAGCTCGTAATAAGGACATAAAAAATACAGAGAAAATTATAGTAGAAAATTATCCAGGATCAATATTAATACGGATATTTTTCAAAGATTATTATTATCATCAGATCCAGTTATAAGTAATATAAATAATAATAATTATAAAAAGAAAAAACGAATTTTACATCCTGGTGTTAAACAATTATTACTTGAAGTCGAAAGTGACGAAAGTGATAATAATTTTGATGGTAGTAGTAATGATGATAATTAAAGTATATAAATATTATATTTTTATATTCTTTATTATTTAAAATATTGTATGTATTAAATTAGATGATTGTCAATTATTTTATTATTATATATATTATATGTCTTAATATATACATTATTACATTATTATATATTATTTAATACTTTAAATATAATAATTATGTTATTATATACTTAATAATTCCTCGGTACGCATATAACAGAAACGTACATTGTCTCGGCACTACGCGGCAAATAAACAATTTTCATTGGTCAGTTCAAAAATACGATTTTGTACACTTTATACTATTTCGGCACGTATGTTCAATGTAGCTCTACGATTGGTCGATTTTAATTGATTAAATAATAATCACTAAAATGTCCCGTTTTAAGAAAATAAACAAATAAATAACAAAAATCTATTTTTGTGGACGAGTTATCGTTTCCATATTACCTTTAAATCGTAAATGAACATCATGTAGTACAGCATAATATGTGCAATATGGTCGATCGTTGGTGCTGACCTCGAACGGCGTCGGGGCTTAGGTTGTGTAGCACACCAGGACAAACAATTAAATATTGATTATACTACAATAATAAAATACTAAAATAACCTTTGTGGTAGTCGATGTTTAATGGAATTACCCAGTGTCCTAAACAATTTACTAACATAGAGACTAACGTACAGGCTACTTAGGCTACAGGAGTACAGGAGGAACAAGCTTTTTAATATAATATTTGTAATTTGAGTACTAGCGGATATTTGGAAAAATATTATTCATATCAACACACGAGTTACGCGATATAAAAATATTCGCCATCTCTGAAATAATGAATATAATATTACAAAAAAATAAATTATTATTATAACCTTTATTATAAACTTTATAATAATAAATAATAATAGGTATAATAGATAATAATTATTATTGTAGTATAGTATAATACTAAAAACTGTGGTTCAGTTTACTTCCATTAAACCCCTCCTTGAGTCCGTCCGCCGTCTGCGCTTATACCTTATCGAACTATATTTAACGATGGTTTGTACAACGTGCCATACCAGGGTATGACCGGTGATAAACATTATAATGACATTAGTGACATTATAATGGGACGATTAACGATCCTAAATATGTCACGACCAACAGCTATTTACCTATATAAAATATTTTAGGAATGTAGACACAATTATCTTATAGAATACGAGTAATAACATATTTAAATACCTATTTGTTTAAATATAAACCATTACCTATTTAAACACACACAAACATACAATTACAATAAAAACATGTATAGGTATTTACTTACGTACTTCCGATAAAATCATTATATTATCATTATATTAACGTGTCTAAGCCCTAATATAAACAAAAAAAGTATTTACAATAATTTTGTCGTAAATACCATAATTTTTTTACGTTGGTACGATTTTATAAATTTTTTCGTGATGCAATGCTTGTCTGTCCTCTGGCGCCGACGCCGTAGTTGAACATTGTACAAAATACGGGTTGGGTTAGGATTTGTTACTTTCATAACGTACACTACAATAGCCTAACAAGTCATTTTGTACTTTTTTTTTTTTGTTTTTTTATAATAAAATATATTTATTTTATATCCAGCAAAATTTTTTCAGAATTCCTCATAATGTTGGTAAGTAGCGATTTTGCAATAATGATACACAGAATATTGAACTATTTGCATTATACTAGTTATTAGTTGTTATATAATATATTTGTGTTTATTTATTTATTTTAGGTAACAAAAATTTTAATTTTGGTCTTGGTAATCGTTGGAGAATCCACAAAATTGGACCGCGTCAAAAATAAATATAAATGGAATGAAGAGGTTCAATTGTGCTCGCCACACATTAATTACTTAGTCGATATAATATGTGATTCGGATTTCAGTGGTAATAATTTTTTTTTCGTTTTGTATTAAATCATATATAACACAATTTTTAAATTTAGAAAATGAACGTTATAAACGAAGTCCAGTAATGTCACAGGGTTTACATGATGATTGCTGCTTAGCGAGTTGTACACCACGACACATACTAAATAGTTATTGCCAGTATCCAGAACGGTATGCTATTTTCACATTTATATTGAATTAAAATATTTGTAAAGTCCATTTCAGTGACCCCCTAAATAATATCGAATTTTGAATTCTTTAGTAGGACCATCGTTTGTGCTATTTGTGCTCATTGGTATCACGTTTGCGCTAGCACCCATTCTGGGGGAACCCCGAGGCGGGCCATTGAAACGGTAGCCCCTAAGTTGGAATTTCTTAGTTTTTCCTATGCTCAACGTTTGTGCTAAGTTTGTATTGTTTGTGCTCACTAGTATCATAGTTGTGCTACCCCCCTACTAGGGATTATTTTACATTTTTATTCTCTTAAAAAATAAAACTTGTAAAAAATATAACGTATAAAATAATTTGTATAAATGTATTTATACAAATTAACATTAATATTAAACATTATTAACATATTTAACATTAATGTATGTTACTATTATTTAATAATTTTTTTTTTTTATTTTATAATAACCATAAGCCAAGGTATTAACACCATTATTCAATATGAATATTTTATCATCATTAGTACTCAATGTAATTTTATTTAGGTATCGTTTTAGAATAAACCTTGATGCTTGTGTGATTGAAAAAATAATTCATTAAAATCCATGTAATTATTATTCTTAATAATAAGTTTTAGTCCTAGTATTCGGGAAGGCTTCAATTTCAATAAGTTTGCTACCACTTGTACGTAGTTGATCAGCTTTCTATATTCGTTGTCTATTCATGTTAGCTAAATTGTTTTATGTAATATGAAAATAATTAGTTTACATCATTTATTTATCATTATTATTATCATTATCATTATCATTATTATTATTATTATTATTATTATTATTATTATTATTATTATTAT